>JBBPKJ010000531.1:0-22366 GCA_038089195.1 Brasilioporus rufonigricans | reverse complement strand
AATACGGATTGTATCACGTAATGTTGGACGGACGTGTTGAAAGTTGAAATTTGGAAGATGGCTGGCCATCACGTCTTCCACAACCATGGATATTAGGCGTGAACCAACATCAGAGCCTGGCACAATGCGAATATGTGGAAACGATCCAGGTGAGCCGTAATCACACTCTGCAAAGCTGGGGTGGTCCCTTGAAAGTGCATGAACATGCTCCTTCGCAATCCGGAGGACTTGCTGAGTAATCGTCCATCGGTCAGGTATCCATCTATGTGTTGCTCGGTGCCGATCGTGTAAATCGATTGGAATCTGGAGTGAACGACTTCGTCGCTCTCACTCATCTAGGATATCACGATTCCAGAGGGAATCAACTGGAGGACCTCATTTGTTTCATTGCTTTGGGCTTGAACCACCAAAATTTCACCTAGCTGCCAAAAGTGCACCTGCACAGATTCAAACCATCATGATCATGTTTTAAAGTATGGTATATATACTTTGTATTTGGGCGTCATGGCAAGGATCATGAAGTCCATTCCTGGAAGATCAGATGGCACGACAAATAGGCCTTGCTGCAAATGATGATTAGGAATACTTATTAATATCAGAAACCACACTATATACGCACACCACGAAAGATCCGTCGAAATTCTGGATGGTCCCTAATCCCACATAGCAAACTGCCAAATGATTGACCATCCAGTTGAAGTGAATCGTTGAGCAGGTTGACATGCACAGTCTGCAGGAGTTGATCCTGACTTGCTTCGGTTTTGCATATAAGCCCATGGGCATAAGTCACCCGTCCGAGTGGACCTGGATGAGGATGTAATCCTTGCTGATCCATCAAACTATGGCATCGACCTTGCAGTTGCAAAGATTTCACGAGTTATCATGATCTCCTCGATGGCGGAAGAGAAGACATAGTTTCGTAAGAGGAACAATGATAAATAAGTGTTATCGATGCCTGAAGGGTCGGAGGTAAATAAGTTTCGGGGGGTACATGATCTTCAAGAGTCAGACATACGCTCTGGATAAAGTACACGTATAAAGAAGGTGCAAGAAAGTAGAGTGTCAACGTCCTCCGCAGAATGGAAGCGCCTGCGGAGGATGGCAGGGTCGACACCAAATGTGCTTCGACATGTGGCAGCCATATCCCGCAAAGGATTGGCGCGGTCTTCATTCATAGGTGCCATCGTTAGGTCGTATGCTAGGCCCTGCATCCAACCGAATGTCTTCTTGCGTACGCTCCGAAGAAGTGTGATAGCTCGTTCTGAAACGTCTTCGCTAGAACTCGATGCAAGCATGCAAGTAAGCAACAAAAAAATAGTGTTCATCAACACCCCGTCAACCAGGCGATCTCCGACATCTGCAAACAAACTACCAGGTTCATCTAGAAGAGCATTGCAAAAGGACGTGTCTTGAAGCCCTTGGTGCCTGATCCATGTCCCTGTGTTCAGGTCGAATGGCCCGACTTGAAGAGTTGCGTGGGTAAGGAGAAGATGAACTTCTGAACGGCGGAAGTGAGAGTTCTGCTGCGCAGCCCTTGCAAGATGTTGAGCCACTGAAGTAAACCACCACTTCGCAGATGTCCAAACGCAACGAATTCATCGAAGGAGAGATCTTAGAACAGTCTGTTTGAGAAGCCAAGACATCGTTGAAAGTGTGAGAGTTGGCATTCACGTATTCCAACAGTTTCTCTGGTAGAGATTCGACGTAGTGTCCAAAAAGAACGGAGACACATCATTCCAGCCATGTTCCGGTGATAGCTGAACTGGCAGCATTTACTTTTTCTGGGGTCTTGAATGTTTAACCTTAACATAGTGCCATATCGGGCCCTTTGGGAACATAACTGGATGGTAAGCAAGATGAAATTCCTGATCAAGGGGCGGTCCTTGATGTTCGACAAGGTAAGGCTGCAATCCGGGGACATTCATAAGTAGTCCATCCCCTGTTTCCCAACTTACAGAGGACTGAAAGGGGGCGACGGCAGAACGCCAGGCGCGAACATAGGGTGGGTATTACAATTCAAATACGACGACTTTGGCAAGTAATAGAGAGGCGGGCAACAGTGACCGTGAAGCATCTTCATCCTCGGCTAGTTGTTTTCTGGGTAGGTGCTCTTGGTATTGGTCACGAGCACGTGTGAGACAGAATCCGGACTGTTGGCCAGCACACGTGTCGACTCTCTTCACCGTGTCTTCTTCAATGCGAGCTTTGAGCTTCTGAAGATGCGGGGATTGATTATAATAACGAACTGGGAAACTGTCTTTAGGAAATTTATTGGAAAGTATAGACCACCCAGGACGTGATTGGGAATGACGCGCAGAGAGATACTAAAATGCACAGGAAAGACGGTGGAGGCTAGTCGCCTTCCGCAGGAGCGACCCTTTCAGGAGGGCTATGGGAGTTTCAGGGGAGTAGTCGGTGAACATGAGAATCTCCTTTACGACTAGCTTGTCCAGAGCAATAAACAGCTCAATCACGGTCAGAACCACGATGGAGTTCCATTCTGGCATTCTGCCACTGTCATCGTCAAACCTAAGTTCTGTCGCATACTTATCAACCAATTTGAGAGCTGCGCGCATGCGTCATCGACATTTGTGACACACCCTAACCACTCGTCCATGCCGTCTTCAATCCATTGCTGGACAGGATAGAAAGTAACGGAAGGGTCGGCATAATATGCCTCACCGAAAAGGGAGCCACTCGGAGGTAAAGTGTCTTCAAGAGTACCGTGGCGGTGGCTGAGATGGAAGGGAATACCAACTGATTTGGGGTTAAAATTTGCGAGAGCGTTACGAATGTACTCACGACTGTCGAGGAGCGAGAGCTTTGTATCCCTCACGAGTTCATCCTAGGAAGGGTTCCGAAATGGGGATGGACTGGCACTCGCCTACTTCCATCTGATGTCCAGAATCTCTCAAAGATAGCCACATGTCCCGAGCGCCATTTTGGAGAGCCAGTCCAGAATAGAGGTCCCGGACTTGCCTAAGTGCCAAAGAATTTTGGATGCCATCACATGTAGCAGGTCGCCGGAAAGATCTGCAATGCTTCTGTCCCTCGCAAGGGTGCAGATAAGGTATAGCATAAATCGCTTGTAGGAAATGGGTCCAAGGGGAGAACGATCAAAGGACATCTGGATTGCGACCCTGGTGAAGAGCCAAAGGGACGAGCGAGGCCAGCGAATTTGTCTAACTTCGTCGCGAACATGTTTGGTAATGCAAGGAACATCAGCAGTGCGATCAACACCTTGCAAGATGCTAGTGAGCAGTGGAACGATATACTGCGGGTGACCAAGAGGGTGAAAGTGGGCGTAGATGGCGCTATGGAGGGAAAGAAAATTGGCGAGTTCCCATTAGAAATACTCATCCTCAAATACCTCGTTCGGTGTCTCGACAGCAGACCAAGGGTACGAGCGTGTTAGAGAACCCGCCGTCTTCTCTACAGCATCACTACGCGGGGACAGCTCAAATGACTCGCACAGCATACAGTTCTCTCGCTTCGTGAGGACAATCGCAGCATTTTTGGGGCGAATGAAAAACGCCAAAATATCTGAAGATTGGTCAGTATGCATTCACAGAGTAACTGTGATCGTACCTCCAGTTTCCATGCCACGCAGCTGGAAGACAACATGATCTTTATCTAGGCACTCGGACTGGACTGAGGCTTGCAAGTCGTCTAGCATTTTTGTGATGTGATGCCACTGAGTCTTCTTAGAGGTTTCGCAGACGTGTGAGGTGTAAGCGTGGGCAATGGTACACACTACACGAGATAGGGAAAGGTTGTTTCGAGAGGTATAGTCATTCGTTTCGGGAAGTTGGACAGGAAAAGAATACATGAGCAAGTGTATATTCCAGCGATTCAGGGGTATGGATGAATGTCGAGTAACTTGTCGGTGCGAGATCAGGGCCGTTAGGGGTAAATCTAGATGCGGTGGACATGGTGGTATTAAAATACGGCGAGGATGTAGGCCGCAGGCAAACATGATGATGCGGTAACAACTAGACCCAAAGTAATCCCATTTAGATTCCGTAGGAGAACTTACCGGATAGTGCCGTATGACCATGCCCCCCACTTATTGGTGTAGTAAGTACAGTAGACTATCTCATAATGCATAGCATCAGGGAGCTACACTCAGGTCCTCTCCCAGCCAAAATGCACTCTGATAATGCATAAATCTCATAATGCATTGGTTTTTGTTGCTCCTGTCACTATGCATTATGAGATAGTCTACTGTACTACTATACTACTAGAGTTAATGGCAGTGTGGTATTGGTCAAGATACTTGAGTTGTAGCTTATCATATCATACCATAACTTCTTTCGCTATTCCTGGTCGCACCCCTTTCAAATTACTAGATAGGGAGCAAACTCGACGAGTCTCGATGTGTGCTGAGCATGATTTTATAATGCATTCGTAATCCAAGGACCTTGGTCCACCAAGTCTAGCATTGTACAACATTAATGCTAAATTTAAGTCAGGCACGTGCCTGAACTGTTACTGTACCGCCGCCGGTCACGCCCTGGGCGACCCGCACGATTCTCCGGTCTCTCTTTTCTCGTTTTCAGTCTCTGGCACTTCACAAGCCTGAAGACCGGATTGTTCCCTGTCATGACCAGAATGAAAACGACTCCCAACATTAGACGACAGTGAGACGCTGTAAGAATAACATAGAGTATGTGTCTATTTTGAGTATGTACAAGTCAGCGGTCAGTATCGCCGGGTCAACCGGACACGTCCTCATCGTCCCTCACGGTGATGGCTCCCTCGTTATCGCACCCAACCCGGAACTGCTCACCGTCCACCCATCGTTTCCACGCTGCGATGAACCCCTTTTCCAGATTCTTGACCCATCTCCGGGTATCGAACAGAGGTATGGTTTCGCGGGTAAGGAAAAGACACCTGCGCAGACTCAGGAGCTCTGAGTCCTCTGAAACGAGATCTGTTCCTCCATTCAATCCAGAGGACAGTCTCCAGACGTTGGAGGCCCAGTGCGCAGAAGCCAGCGCGACCGCGCGTTCCTCGTATTCTTCTCGGCTGTGAACCACCATCTGTTTCCCCAACTCAGTAGCGTACGCGAGACTGGCTGACACGCGAGAAGCCATCTTGTGTCTATGACTTGGCCATAGACAAGCTATAATCGGAGTGCCTGACCAGAGCACGCTATGCATGGTGTCAGACAAGACGTCACTCAATTCGCAGGGAGGATACATACTCCGCAGCAACAGTGTGGGCGCTGCACTATTTTGCACCACGGCGGGGGAGATCACTGTCAGAACGACTCATCCCGCAAGAAACATTGCTGGGACTCACCTCAGCGGTGTCCAGAACAAGATCGGCTACACAACATCGAGTGATATGGACATTCTTGTGGGCGACGTCCGTAAACCTGATTCGAGAGGCAACTTCAGGCCCTGCCCATGCGATCGCGGTCTGTAACAGGTTGGCTTCTCCAGCCGCAGGAAAACGAAGCAACCAAAGTATACTGCGTTGAACGCGAGAGAGGATGCGCAACCACGTCCAGAATATTATCTGGAGCGATTCATGAGCCGAGTTGCCCAGTAAGTAGTGCCTGCTTAACTCACAGGGTCGACCTTGTAGAGCTGAATGTCGTTCGTCAGTCTCAGAAGAAACCAGGATCAATCATCAGTACCTGGTTGAAATTGGCAAATATGATGACATCCCTGCGCATCATTGGGGATTTGTGCGCGAACAAAGGTTGACGCAACGACTCACTTTGGCAAGTCAGGAAATATCGTCGCTCTGAGTTGGTCTCGACGAAGCTGTTCCTCTTCCCAGCAAGTCGACGTTGTCTCAAGCTTGGAGCTGTATGAGCTATAGGACTGCTTATGGTCTGTTGCAAAGTAGGTGTGCTAAGTCACACAGGTTAGTGTCGCAGTGACAGGCAAGGACGGTCTAACTTACTGGCATGTAAATTGGGCATTCAGTGCTGAAATTTCGAAATAATCAGATCGAGCGTGTGTTCGTTCGCTCTGATTACGCACTAGATCCATCCAGTATCAGGGGATTCTGGGTCACTCCCTTCGCTTACCGGAACGCCAACGTCCGCTGCCACCTCGCTGGATGACCTAGCGCTCGTCGATCCTCTACGAGCAGCACAAACTTGAACAAATAGGTCTGGGGGGCAGACGATTGGATCGCATACAAGGTAATCGCACCAACCTATACCCTTGTCAATCCCTCGGCATCGAACGACGGAAATGCAGACGGACCCGCTGCTAATGTCCCTGCGAAACCCATCAAGGATACCTGGATGGGAGAGGGTCTCGCAGCAAAGATCTCGTTTTTCGAGCCTTTGGTGTAGCCGCCTAGATTCACGACTGTACAGGGGTTATGTAGAACTGTTGTAGAATGTCACGGTCGAGTCACTTACGAATGTGTATCTGGTCCTGCACGATTTTCTTTGCTACATCACTGATTGACCAAGACGAGACATCGTTGAAATGAAAGTCGGCTTGACGTTCGTAGTACTCTCGATAAGATGACCCATCCGAAGGGCTTGTAGCGTACAGAAAGACATTAAATCGTTTCTTGTTGTGCATCGCGAAAACGGATTTCATGAGATGTGTCAACGGGTGGTCGCTGTGAAAGGAAATGTTGGTTTGAATAACAAATCAAGTAGAAAACACCCACGTAAAATCACTCGATACATAGCCAACATTAACTTTGCCATGAAATGGCGGAGGTGGTGGGGGGTGAACAGATAAGTTCTTGCCGAGGTGGGTAAATGCTGTGAGGGTGGTATGCAATGCATTTCTATGCGCAATTAGTCGAATAGTTCGAGCCGTCAGCGGAAGTGTAAACTGTCAAGGTCTCGTACGATAGACACCTCAGAATGATCCAATGGACTTACTGTATGAAAGGGTAAGATCAACGGTAAACTGGAACCTTTGATGGTCGAAACTAGGCCAGAGTGTGGTATTGGCATGTTTTCAAGTATACGTGGCATGCTCGCACGTTCAGAGTGATAGACTTGACCGTAAGTCTTGATGTATAACGAGTGTTGGACTCGAGTTTGATACCACTCCATCAGGCGCATCAAAAAGCTAGCTTCTCCATGAAGCGCTGATGGTCGACCGGGGTCGGCTTGAAGAAAATGCCCAAAACGGGCTTTCCATGCACCCTCTTCGAGGAGCGAGAGTCGTCCATGGCGTGCGTTCCGGACCAGAACCATCCAATCATCAAGTGACTGTACGCTGAGCAAGCTCGTGGTTTCATCATGCATATCTAAGAGCTGCTTCTGGCAAAGTTCTATTGCCTTTTGCATCCCAGCAGCTAACGAAGGTTCAGTTGTCTCTTCATCTGATAGGCTTACTCGTCTTACCTCGCCCGTTCCAACAACAAATCGCATTCGTTGCCTGGCAGAGTCCACAGTACGCATCTGCGAAATCAGGGTTTACTGAGATTGCTCGCTGGTAGTATGGGATTGCCTCAGTGTATCGACCCTATGAGAACATTATGGCCCCGAACTAGCACTGAAAACGAACCGTGGGACTAACCATGTCCCTCAAGGTACTGGCCATGTTCATTAAGGCGATATCAAGTTCAGGATGATACGTGAGAGCGTGATTGAAAATACTTCAAGAATGAGTATCGAGTCGAATCAGTAGGACGTTATCAATCATCAAAGTTTGAAGAGCGCACCCAATCGCTCCAGTCACGTATCCAGCATCCTTGAACAGGGACCCAAGATTGGAAAGTAAATGAGGATGTGATGGATCAAGCTGCAAGCCTTTTTCGTAGTACAATCGTGCGACTTGACGGGCATTCGTTTGTTCTCCGTGTAAGTTCGTAACCAATCCCCCTGAACCAAGGCCGCACAAAATAACGCCGATGTCGTTCAAGGTGGAGGCGTTAGGAAAGAGCGACGCCGCCAGATAATGCATGATGAGCGACAATCCTTCGATCGTGCAAAACGGTTTATCAGAGATGTTGAAAAGTTCGGCAGCCTGTGAAGTCTGGAATCTGCGGGCGAGACATACAAGTACGGACGCCATTGCCATCTTGCTCTCCTGACTATACTGCTCGTCAGAGAGCTCGGCAGGTAGTTGTGCGCCTCGGATTCCAGGTAGATATCCCTTCTGCGGGGAGAGTACGGAAGCCGATAGCTGGTGTATTTGGTCGGGTAACAAAATGACGTTGGGCAAGGTACCCGTTATTGGGTCAATCAGGAGTTGTATTAAATCATCCCCAGCAACGTGGACTGCTTGAAGGATGTCGAAGCTTGGATCACCAATGCGAGTGAGAATATTTACGGGGCCACGGAGCGCTAGAGCGTGTACTGCGGAAGAAGAGGTGGATGATGTGTGGACAACAGATAAAGTCATCGCAGTCGCCCAAGCTGCGACAATGACATCGCGAAAGGCTGGCTTAATAGCGTTGGGAGAATAGTATAACCCTGGTTTCTGAATGACAATCTCAATCGCGTGCATGTAACATTGCGTTGTCGCAGGGATGGCATTGTCAATCCTGTGCATGAGGTTTCCGATGTTGACTAGAACGTTGAAGAGACGACGGATACTGCGTGGATCGAATGCGGCTATGAGCCAAGCATCATCGGACAAAAGTTGGCTGCACGTGTGTCGACATATGTCAAGTGTTTTCTCCGGAATGGATGGAGAAACAAGCAGGGTATTGAGAATTGTATCCTGCAACAGAAGTCAACATGCGACCTATCATAAGGGGTCAGGCAAACCAAAAAATCCCAGTCTGGAGAACGACGTGTCAACGATTCTAGACCGTCAGTTAATTCAGTCAACAAAGACATGGGTGGGGGTATGCGACGAAGACATCGAAAGAGATCGGTGTTGGTAGGAGAGAAGAGTTACAGCAACATCAAAAGGTACTGCCATTCCATAAGTCATTCCTGTGTAAGATTCATCGTGAGCGTACAACTATAGGAGACGGTGAGAAATTGTGGAGACGCTCGGCAACTCGGCAGCCATGTGTAGGGGTGTTCCTTCGTAAGAGGGGACACCCCAAATCACTCGGACACTTACACAACCGAGCACCGTGGGCGCACTTGCTCCACTCTCCGATACACGCCGTGCCTCACATTAAAACAACATGTTTCGTCCTCGGGCAAAATCAGCCGACATTCATTGAATCATCCAATCGAGATGAATCATTGGTCTCTGCCGCTCTCCTTGGATGCTCGCGAAGCCTGTTTTTCAGCGATACCATCATCCCCCTGAACGCTTCTTCCCCTCCAGGATACGCTTTCTCCCAGGAACCACAGGCAGAATTAGACTCCAGTGCAAGGTTGAGCAACTCGATCAGATGACCATTGATGGGATCCACACTCAACGCCTGACACCAGTCAGCAGGGATTCAAACGTCCGGGGCCTTTGAGACCTCACCTCATGGTACTTCACGATCGCCTGATCGGTGTCTTCCATATGGTGATAGACCATGCCAAGGAAACCGAGTCCCTGGGGGTGTTGGGGTTCAATCTCAAGGACTCGACAATAATTGGTTTTGGCACTTTCGTAATCCCTACACAAACCATGAGAAGGCTCTTGGCTTAGGGACCAGAACCCACTTTAGTTTTCGGTAACATGTCCCAAGATTCAGGTAAGTAGTAGTCCACGACTTTTGCGATGATTGCGTGACCTGAGCGAGGTCAAGAGATCGCTGGAATAGATCTGCTGCGCGTTGAAAACTATCAAAGTTTTTCTAACCGATCCTTCTCCTGGTGAGAGTACAACTTACTCTCCGTGGGTAAATGCCATAACACCGAGCTCATTCATCAAAAGGGGATCGCTGTCACATGCAGTGTTCGCCGCATTCAACGCCTCATCAGCAAGGGAGTGGTTTGACAGCACTATCTGCTCCATGCCAACGAAGAGGAGTGGTAAATGGGACCTACTGGGAGTCAGTGACAAGTTCCACACAAGTCAGGACATACACGAACCCTACGAACATACGTGCGCATGTAGAATATGCTGTTACTGCGTGATCATGCTCCCCCTCCAAGGCAAAAGTATGAGCAAACGCAATCCACGCCGGTCCGAAGCGCGGGTCCATTAGTGAAGTTTTACTTCCATTGATCAGTAAACCAGCCTTTCATAAAGACAACAAGCGCCAACCTAAAATACTGTCGCGCTTGCGACCATTTGTTCAAACTCAGATAGTATACGCCAACGGCATACCAACTTATAGGGTTTTCGGGTTCCTTGTCGACTAGTTCATGGGCCAGGACGAAAAGTTTGGAGTGTAGGTATGATAGATGATACATGCACGCAATGTGCAATGGCATGGTAGCGTCATGAAATGCGACAAGATCAAGGATTCTGCATCAAAGGTGGTCATGCCTTGACGTGAAGATTGTCCGTAAGAACTTGCCTGCTAGTAATTACAAAGCAATCTGCCCAGCGAAGTTGAGTGAACAATGCATCTGCAAAGCTGTACAAGACATCCGGGTTATCTGAGAGCTTGAAATCTTCCACAAGGCGTCGCCGAGTAAGGGCTTGCTCTTCAGCGTGTCTATATTTACGCAGTCGAGACGTGTATATCAATTGGATGAAATCTGCGTCTTCTTTACTCTGCTCTTTGTACGCAAGGCCTTGAATGAACTCCCACTCTGACCGAATATCAGAATCGGAGCAAACAAAACGACGTCAATTTTTACACCTACCTTCTTCCGGGGTCATTACTTCACCGCTGATAAGCTGATTGAATGCATCGTAGCATTTAACATCCAAGGTCAAGGCTTCCATGAAACACAGCTTGGCCTGATCCCCGCGATTGAGTTTGAGCATCAAAATGCCTCTCAGGTGACACATTGACGCTTCGACCTACGTCACTAAGCACACGTTCACTGCGAAACTACTCACACCTACCTTTATGCCACCGTCTATATTGGGAACTGACGCTCCACTTCTGTCTATCTAGCATCAGCACCATGGTACGCCAAGCACGGTAGATATGAGCACCTGAGTGGCGAAAAGGATTTGCCTCGCCAAGTATTTCAAGGGCATCCGACCAATTACCCTGTCTTACCTGGCATTGTGCTGCGAGATAGCGACAAGCAACACTCATGTCAACTAGCCTGGAGACATTTTCTTGGAGTGCTTCTGGTAGCTTGATCAATCCGGCCGGGCCCATCGGAAGACGAGAGGATGGTTCGGGTTGTGGCTGAATTTCCTTGCCTTTACCTTTAGCATCCAAAGAGAAAGGGCGGTCCGCAGAGGATCCTGCCATCGACTGATCGAATCCATTCAGATGCGGAAGCTCTCTGGACTGGCTTTTGGTAGGAAAGGGACGCATTAGTAATCTCTCCGCACGAGAGTATTGGTGAGTCATAAAGTATGTCTGAGCTAGCCAAAATGCGTCATTTGGATCATCTTTGGAGCACATAGTGAGTACGACTAGGAGAGAGCAGTGTATTTTCAGGACAGCGACGTACTTGTCCAGGAAAGAATCTTGTCCCCCCAGAACGCGGCGGTTTCGTATAGATGTTGCATAAGAGCATCATGTCGCCACAGACGCATTCGATCCACAATTCCCCATTCGGCATCATTGTCATCGACGTCTTGTTCCGCGTCCAAGTCTTGGAAGACATCCATTGTATCATTTGCGAGAGGATGTCTGCTAGTGCTATCCTTCAGTCTGCGGTGCCGTCTAGGTGAGGCACGTGGAGAACTAGGGAGCATAGACCGATTTGGATCGAGGGCGAGGGGACGCGGAATAGAGGAAGTGCTCATATCGCCCGCTGTGAACGAGGATATCATGGGTTGTGGGCCAAAAGAAAAGGAAGAGCTTATGGAGCTGCGATTTCTCGACGTCGTCGCCGATGGCAAGCGCGGCGCTGCCGGGATGGCAAAGCTGCTAAGCGGGGGCGGAGTGGACGCCATCTCAACTTGCGTGCAATGTCAAGCCGATGGTGCGTACAACGCTAGCACTACGACGCGTCGCTCGGCACGTGACCAGAAAAACCCATCGATTGACCAGGCAAATGCGGCTCAATACATGCAATAATGTACGTAGTGCAGACAAATCAAGTGTATGCAAAGTAGAAACTCGAGGTTTGACATGGTGGGGTCGTGGTCATACTCTCCAATTCTAAACGTTCCGCGTCAAAGTCAATAGAAGATTCTCAATGCGCTGTTGCCGCTCCTTCAAATATGATCAGATCCAGGGATAGTCAATACCATAGCATCTACACACCTGCATCTCCTTTATGTCGTCCTGGAGGCGGCGGACAGGCAGATCCTGATACTGATCCAGCAAGCTTTGCGCTCGCTGTTGGTTGCCCGCGTCTTCGCGGTCTACAGCAGTCAGTGGTCTTGAATGGGAAAACAGTCTGCAGAGTGGTGTGGTGGTGTCCAGCGATAGAACTTTGGCATTGCTGGAGACTTCCTGTAATGGTACCAAAGTGCTGGGTTTCCGTTTCCTAGCTAGGCGTGGGGTCGGCTGACTGTCCAGCAGAGTGGTACATCCACGAGATAGCGATGGTGACAAGGGACTCGCAGGGGTGATTGAGACCGTTGCTAACGATGGAACTCCGACATCCTCGTTCTCAGAATCGTGGAACAGGTTGAAATCTCGAGATTCTTCAACCTCGAAGATAATATCGTACAAATCAGTCGACTTTGATCCTACCAGATACTCAACAAGCGGAACATTCTTCAGATGGCGGGGGAGGCTTTGGTAAAAGCTGTGTTTAAAGTCTTTCTTGAATTCCTTCACCTTCCAGAGAGAGGCCAACCGTCGCTCGTAAAGCGCGATAATGATAAGGATGGGAAACGACTGGTGAAAACGGTTAGTAAGAGATTTTAAACGTGGAACATACGCACAGTGAGTTTGATCAGAAAGACGTTTGCAGAGTGCAGTGCACGTGGTGAGAGGACGTAGCTTGCTGGTTTCAGTATCAAAAAAGCGAGGACATTGAATGGAGGCTGATAGCTGAATAAAGCGTCCGACTTCACTCTAAGAGACTACTCAGTGTTTCTTTGAAAGAGGTAAGATCCTCACCCACCCCTCAACAGTTGTTATGGCATGCTGGAACAAATACTATTCAAGAATAAGTAATAATCGCTAGATAATGTAACTCTCCTACCTCTTGGTTGGCATTCTTACATAAATCGATTGAACAAGGGCATATGGAAGAGAATATAGCAACATACCTCACCAATTCGTGCTGCTGTATTGGAGAGAATAGAAATGAGGACTAAAGGACAACGGGTCAGTTGTGACGACACTAACACCGAGGACAGCATACTCGTCAGCAGGAGGGTATTAGCCAATGCCGCAAAACAAGTCATGAGGATGGGACCGAGCACAGGGTGAAAGCTAGAGGCCTGCGAGAAACTCAAACTGCTGTTCCCAAACCAGATCTGTACCATCAGCCAGGTAATGCGTTTGATGGTCCATCGATCCGACGCTGATATTCTTTCAGTGCGTAGAAACTACATCAAGTAGGATGACCCACCGATCGTGTACAAGGTCAAAAGCAAACCGGAAAAGCACATTGCAGCGATACATATGAAGAACACGAACTCAGAAATCATCGCCCGCAAAGCACTGAAACTAGTCAACACGACTTCTACTCGTGTTATCTGCACTCACAGGACAACGACGTTATTGGTAATAGCATAGAAAGCCAAACTAAGAGTCACATGATGTTAGTAGGATTTTAACCAACTCAACATCAGGAACGCACCGCGGAATGAGAATGCATGCACCACAGGCCAACAGATCAAATGATAGCTTTGAAGTGTTAGCTGTTCAAAATGGTGAGTCCTTGAATGAGTAATACGGTGAAATGTGGACCTTCATCACACATGAGCCCTTTCGCACGAAGTATGACATACGCCAAGAAAACCAGGACAAAAGACGTATCAAACACATTCCAAACCTAGAACGCAATTAAGCCGTGAAACCGAATTTGGGTGAACGTGGGGGGTCACATTAGATACATAAACTGCCAGATAGCACAGAAGTGAGGAATGTTTCATTTTGAGTCTGGGGATAGATACTCACTACACCAGCCGTATTCCTGCGAAGACGAGTATTCTTGCAACGTAAATGCGGAGGCAAACACGAGGAAGATCAATTCCCACGTGGATATACTTTCGGTTTGTTGTGCTGCTGGATGTTAACTCATGTTCTAGCCCGGAAAAGACGACATACTGCGCAAACAAAGCACGAAAGTTAACGTGAGTATCGCGATGCTTAAAAAGTGCAGAGTGTTCGAGTAACAGGGGACTCTCAACCTACATAGAAGGTAAACACGAAGCAAGAATTTGAAACCAAAGAGACCGACCTATAGTGATCAAAAAAGGGGGCCTCTCGGACATCATACACCTCAATAGCGCGTTGTTTATAGTTGTCCGCGACAAGAGACCTGTTTGCAGCAATGGTGAAGATGATTCGGCCAGTGTATATATCGTCGATTACACTTTGCACGATAGCGGATGCGAGGAAAGCCTTGGCTTTTGTGGCTATTGCCATCTATACCGGCACATCTTGGGCGAGATAACAGTGAGGATAAATGATCAATCACAGACCTCGATCGCACTCTGTGAACTCTCGGGGGCTTCTTCGGTGCCTATCGCCTGCTTGACTTCTTCCACCACGTCAAGCGGGGCGCCGGCCAACGGATTCCAAAGCGTGGTCAGAACCGCTACTAGCTGGAGTTTGCCAGACGCAAAGTAGTTGAGAAGTTTGAGTGCCAGAACCTCACAAAGCGTGGCTCGAGAAGACATGACACTTGAGTGGGCTAACTCTGCCGCAGCCTGACAGAGAAAGTAGGACCGAGCCACCATACAGGCATACACGACGGCCATGTTCTGGAGTCGTGCATACTTTACCACCAACGGTCGTACCACAGCGAAATTGACATCGGCAGCAGTGAGTTGTCTGTAGCAAGACGTTGTCGTGAAAGTGTGGTCAAGGAGCGCGGTAACTCACTCCCAGGTGAATGGTGTGTCTGTGGCGAAGATTTCAGATCGGTGGTCGCGGACTACATCTCCACTGACTGTACGGACCTATTGAACTCTGCGAGCCGAGTTAGAACAAGAGGAGAATGAAGAGGACACGACTCACGGTAACGTCCTTTTTCAGATACGGTATTAATGGAAACACCTTGACGGTAGCCAAGAAATCCTGCGTTGGTGCCGCTGTTTGGCCCTGGGCGAGTTGCTCTTCAAAGTCCATGTTCCAAGGAAAGAACAACGTTGCTCGAGCCTCGCGGCGGTTCGGACTCTGTTATATAGTGATTACGGTACTGCGGGAGTTGCGCCATGGTCCACGCAGCGTAGGTGTTGCCATATTAGATACAAGGGGGCTAGTCCGGTCCGCGCTAAATCAATCCGTTGTTGTTCTCAAGAAGCCCGTACATAACCCTGCGGTTCACGCTCTGTCCCTCCTTCATCTTTCCTTTCTCTACCTCAAGCCATGGGATGCTGTTTCTCCCAGCCAGTCGATTTTGATTCTGAAGTCAATCTTTTTCATTTCGAGCTCCATCGCGCAGTTGGTAGGGGCGCTTTCGGAAAGGTAAGCGGTCGTCACAACAGTTGCTCCTGAAACGACACTTGGTGGCACTTACCCTTATCGTCACTTGCCATCACTCATACTAGGTCAGGGTAGTTGAGCACAAAAAAACAAAGCAAGTATATGCACTCAAGTACATCGACAAATCGAAATGCGTCAAGCAAAGAGCAGTAGCGAATATAATCCAGGAGCGTCATCTTCTGGAAGAGGTCCGTCGCGCCCACCACCTTGCTGTCTTTATTTACAGTGTTTCGTTGCAGGTCGACCATCCATTCGTGGTGAATCTACGATACGCCTTTCAAGACGATGAAAACTGCTTTTTTGTTTTGGACCTTATGCTCGGGGGTGACCTTCGCTGTGCGTCGTATCGTTAGGTTTCGTCACGTGTAGCACTCAGATCGTCCTCCTCAGTCCACATAGAACGCAAGGGAAATTTCTCCGAACATATTGTACGTTTTTGGGTTGCAGAACTCACATCTGCCCTTGTGTACCTTCACAAACGGAGGATCATCCACCGGTGCTCTTCACTCTCAGTTGCACATCTGCCCTTGTTGACGGATCATCTTTTCCAGTGATATAAAGCCTGACAACATTCTCCTTGACGCCCAAGGACATGCACACATCACTGACTTCAATGTTGCAATACATTACTCAGAGCGGCGGTTACACACCAGCGTTGCCGGCAGCATGGCCTACATGGCTCCGGAGGTAATAGGAAAGAAGGGATATACCTGGTGTATAGATTGGTGGAGTCTCGGAATTACTGCGTATGAGCTTCTATTCAACTACCGGCCATTCGATGGACGCACAGCCGAGAAGATAAGAAAGTCCATATTAAACGACACCCTAAAGTTCCCTGATGATGTGAGCGGGAAATGCAGTTCACAGGGTGTCGAGTTTATTCAGGGGGTAAGTGCTAGTTGCTTTCTCCGGTACGAACAGTCACAAGACATGTTCCGTAGCTCCTCGAACGCAACATCAGCCAACGCCTTGGTTGTAAATCCAGAGGTGCAGGCTTCCAGGAGATCAAAGATCATCAGTGGATGTCGGGAGTGGATTGGAACCATTTGAGCTCTAAATCAGCCCAGTCCCCATTCGTACCAGACGTCGGTGTCCCGTTAGCGCGTGTTGTATGGTTACTAACTTCACAGGTACAGTCAAGGAAGGCAAACTTTGACGTTTCTCATGAACTCGACGAGTTCTTGATGGTGGAAAAGCCACTCACTCACTCGAAACGCAAGGCCAACGCCAACCTAGACAAGATGAAGCCCGAGTTCAGACAACTGGAAGAAGAGTGAGCATTTGTGCTTCGCACATAAGAACCCTATTCTCATCTTCTCCAAGGTTTACTGTTTATGATTTCATGTCCTCAAAACGCAAATCATACTATCCTTACAATCAACCAGTCACGACGGTCACTCGCGCTTCTGAGTCACCCGAACGAGATCAACTTGCCGCAACGCAATTGCAAACGAACACTATTCAGCCAACCGCCACGATTGCTGAACGCACATTAGCTGAACGCTCACTTGCCGGATCACCAGTCCACGAAACAGGTCGGGTAGATAACATACCTCTTGTTGCGACCTACTCAGGGTACCCCTGAATGTGTTCGTCGCTTTGTTTGTCTGCGTGAATCAAGAGATTGGCAACGCCCTCCGTATCAAGAACGTTCGTATGCACCAACTGTCGCAGCCAATCATTTGTATAACTGCTTTGAAAGTGTCTGCGTGCTACTGCTTAACTACGCGGCCATCAATGTGCTCAATTTCGAAAGACTTCGCTGTACGCTACTTGTAATTTATTATGTAGTCGTAAACCCGATTGTGTCAGGTAATGCATTTTGGGCCTGTAATAGTTGATAGCGAGCTGAAGTTTAAACGTTGATTGATCCGTCGTACGTGGTTGAGATCGGATGTGCTGGCTCACAGTCAATGCTGCACGGGGCGTGGGACTTGTGTGTACTGCCTTGAGAAGCCGTCTTTGTGATTGATCAAAACCGGGGCCACCGGGTAAATAGAGGCTTTACTGATTTCCTCCAGCTGTCGTTGTAGCAGTGCTGGTGTCATCGCATCTAGTACTAGTAATGCCGATAAGATTGAGCGAAATCCCAACGATAGGCACCCTCTATCGAAGCACGATCCTGCGTGCACCACAACCACAATCCCTGCGGATCTACCCACCGAGGATCAGTACTTTGAATCAAGTATCTCTTTAGTGAGTCAGAGTCACCTCGAATCAAATGTTTACTTTGATTTGAATTATTCCCCTGTGCACTGGAAGTAACGGCGACATCACCAAGCTCGAAGTCGATGCGATCGTAAACGCAGCAAATTCGACCTTGTTAGGTGAGTCTCCAGGGATATTCAATTCAAATCCCTGTGATGATAGGTAACGATCATGACCTCAAAGGTGGTGGAGGAGGTACGAACATACTACCATTTCTAATTCCCGTGCAATCAATCAATTCGAACGTCGCATCCTACAGTTGATGGTGTCATCCATCGCGCCGCCGGCCCAAGGCTCTTGGAAGAATGTGGGTTATGTGGCAAGTTTTGCATCTTCCTCACATTCTTATACACGAGATTCAGGTCGGACGCTGAATGGTTGTGAAATGGGAGACGCAAAGATAACTGCAGGATATAATCTTCCTGCGTAAGTCGGCATCACTTGCTCATTAGATGTCTCTTATACCCATCAATCGCAGAAAACATGTCATTCATACCGTCGGACCAATTTATTCCCCTAACCAGGCTGCGGGCTGCGAGAAATTGCTCGAGTCTTGCTATAAATTGAGTTTGCAGGTTGCGGTCGCCAATGATTGCGAGACCATTGTGAGTATGAAACTTTCATCTACATTGGACACGCAAACATATGAAACATAGGCCTTCCCTTGTATTTCTACGGGTGTGTACGGCTATCCCATCAGGGATGCCACCGAGGTCGCACTGAAGTGCGTCCGGGCATTCTTAGAAAAAGAGGACAGCGAGAAGGTAGTATCACCATGTGAAGTCCATCGCGGTAAACTCAACTCAGTGTGGACAGCTTAAGCGCGTGATCTTCGTGGTGTTCAACGATAGGGATAAGGCTACTTACGAGTACGTGGATTTGATTTGGGAGACTTGGGGTTATTGAGTAAAAGTGCTCTTAGGCAACTCGTTCCCTTCTACTTCCCGCCCACAGAGGTGGAAAACACTGACTGATCCGGGGAGGGGTCAAGGAAGTAACACGTGCCGCGACGGTTTAGTATGTAGCATGTTGAACTTGGTGTTATGTATGTATGCTCGCCAGCTTGAGTGACTCTGACAAATCATACCTGTGACGTCACTGCCGAGTCTGTCCCTTGAGTTGGACCTGTTTCATCATGTAGGCAGATCCAATTTTCAAGACTTTTCGATATTCATCTCCAGTGTTAGACTGCAGGATACCACTATTATATTAGGTAGGTAATGTAAGTACTAACCTGCAGGATACTTGTAGTCACTAAGTATCCTAATGTAGCTACTAGTCCGGTGTAACTATTAGCTTACGTAATCCTGAAAGCGTAGGTAATCAATAATTCCAACGTCCGGGCCTGAGTCATCGACTGAGATGACGCGCAGGCCGACAAGTGGCCAGCAGTGTCACCTGCACCAGGAGTAATCCAATTCGTCGTCGAACGCCCGGCCCGGTTGCTCTCGTGAGCGCGTTCTACAACTCTGAAACAACAAACCCGGCGCCCCATGATCACTGTTGCGCACCATGCGCTGCTTCCCTTCTCATAGTGCCGAGACATATAAATATGGGAAGAAGGCGGTCAACGACTCGAGTGATTGTGCGTTCGAGAGCTTTCTCATCTGCGGGGGACCTTTCAAGCAATCTACATGGGGTTATTCTACAACATCTTCGTTGCACTATTCAGTGCCATAGGTATGTCCATCTCACCTTCTTCCTTACCTGAGCTCGCTCATATGCAGTCGTTTCAAGGTGCATTCCTCTTTGGGTACGTCGAACAATTATAAGTTTTTTTTGGATAGTTGAAAGCAACATTATTTCAACTTTGCAGTTATGACAGGTAGTCCTGTGTTCTATTCTCCTCGGTGTAATGTTTGACGACGTGACATAGTGGTATTATATCCTCGGTTAAATCCCTTGATCAATTCACTACCTTCTTCGACAACCCGAGCAATGCCATGATCGGTGCAGTTGTTTCAACGTTCAACGGCAAGTGACCAGCATTCTGTCCCTGACCTTGGTGCTGACTTCGATACCTTCAGGTGGATGCTTCTTTGGAGCTATGGGCGCGGCCTGGTAAGTCGACGTCTCTCTCACAACAAATGGGGTATTCAACAGAACAGGACAAACGACAAATGGGGACGCAAGAGGACCATCCAGGCGAGGGGTTTTTCTGTAAATATACTGATTACTTCGCTCAACGATTTCTTCTAGATTGGGGCTGTCTGGGCCCTTTGGGGTTGTGCTATGCAAGCAGGTGCGCCTAACATGGCCTGTTTGCTCGTTGGTCGTATTGTCGCCGGTGTTGCAATTGGGTCGGTGCTTCCTGTCCGATAGAAAATAGCACCACTGAGCGACCTTCAGCATTCTGTCCATGACGGTGCCACTGTACAATGTGGGTGCTCGGCTTCATCGTCTTTAATGATCGATGCTAACCCGATCATTGACTCCAGACCGAGATCGCGCCACCGAAGACAAGAGGTTTCATGGTTGGCCTGAACCAGCAGATGCTCGGCATTGGTTTTATCGTCGCAAACTGGGTGAGGTATTCTCCCGTAGTCCTCGTATGCGATTAACAATAACCAGGTCGGCTATGGGTGTTCTTTCCTGGGGTCCAACGTATCTTGGAGACTTCCGTTGGGTCTTCAGGTGAGTATTCGGTGATAATCTGTGATGTATGAGACTTACATTTGCGCGTAGATGGTCCCAGCGGGTTTGCTTCTAGTAGGCATCCAGTTCTTACCCTACAGCCCGGTATGTAGTTAAGCTTCAGTCGTCTCAAGAGCTCACACTCCAGCAGCGTTGGTTACTTGAAATGAACCGAGACGACGAAGCCCGTGAGGTTGTCTACAAATTGCATGGTTCCGATACCCCAGGATCCAAGGCTGCAGCGGATCAAGAGTTTGCAGAGATGCACGATCAGATTAAGGCAGATGCCCTCGTTCGAAGTCGGAGTGTTAGTGATCTGTGGGCTACTCCCGCGATGTTGCGTAGGACACTGGTTGCTGTAGGCGTGCAGGTTTTTGGGCAATTTACTGGCATCAACGGTAGGTTCTCGTGCTGGAACGATTTCTATGGCTAACTAATGCACGACAAGTCATCAACTATTACGGGCCACAGATGTACGAATCATTGGGACTAAACTCTAGCCAATCTCTTCTCGTCCAAGGGATCTACGGGGCGATCGGCCCCATTGCAAACCTCTTGTATGTACCATCAACATGACACTTCGCAATTATCGCTGACGAATATGACTAGTTTCATCATCTTCATTCTGGATTGGATCGGCCGCAAGAAACCCCTGATGTTCGGCGCTGGGTCCTTCGTTGCTTTGTTTAGCGTCTTGGCTGCTTTGGTGGCATCCTTCCCTCCTGGTGAAAATCAGAATCTGGCTGCTCAAAAAGCTGCTATTGCAATGATTTTCCTGACGAGCATTATCTTCTCGTTGAGTTTCGGACCTGTCAGCTGGGTACTTGCCTCAGAAGTTAGTCCAACTGTGTTCAGACATGCACTGCCGTGGTGTTGATCGAATGCATATCAGGTCTTTCCTACCCGGACGCGATCCATCGGCACGAGCGTTGCTACGTGCGCGAACTGGTTGTTCAATGTGATCCTTTCCCAAGTGTCGCCAATTGGGATGGCTAACGCTGGTTGGAAATTTTACCTGCTCTTTGTCTGTCTAAACGCGGTGGATTTCGTCATCATCGCGCTGTTCTTCCCGGAAACAAAAGGCAAGTCCCCCGGAGCTTTTTGGTAGCGCATCGTTTTGACCTCTCACAAAGGTAAATCCCTGGAGGAGATGGCAGTCATCTTTAGGGATGAGGTCGACGCGAAGAAGGTGCTTGAAGAACACAAGGAAGACCACTTTGCGAAAGCCTGAGGGCATCACGATTTTACGACAGTCCAATGGTTTTACATTTCATTTTCGGTACGAACGGGTTACTAGTGTACGCGACTCGAGTATTGCATACCTTAATGCTACTGTGAATGACAAATTTACCTACACTCGTTCTAGACACCGTCCTCGAAAGCCTTGTCACGTCGAAAGTTCGACCTGATAAATAATTGTATGCACCAAAAGCGCATCGCTTTGTGCGCCTAGTACTCCACCTACTTGCCTTATTATGTTGTGTCGTCACTCATTTGGCTCTTTCCTTGCGCAGCGCTGCATGTTAGTCTGGTGACCAGCCCGTCTATGACGCGCGCCGCTCACCTGCGAATGAGGCAATTGGTCGATAGATGGTCTGGTAAAATCCATGAAATTTTGGCAGGCAGAGCGGATTCTCAGGGTCATGTGAGTTACTTAATTACAGCGCTTTTCAAAGCTGTGCGGAAAACTGATTTCGAAAGGTCGCGCTTCGGAGACTGCCGGGGCAGGACCCCGAACCCGTTTGAGTGGTGTGAACATTGTGACCATCACACCAAGATTTTTTGCAGTTGACCATATGTTTACTGTCAGTCTTACTCTTTACACTCTCCTTGTGAAGGCGGCAGCCAAGGGAAAGGTTGCTGCTCAATGGGAAGCCAAGTCCATGTTGGAATTTATTGATTACCTACGCTTTAGCTTACATAAGCTAGTACTTACATCGGACTAGTAGCTACCTTAGGATACTTAGTGACTACAAGTATCCTGCAGGTTAGTACA
>JBBPKJ010000530.1:0-22373 GCA_038089195.1 Brasilioporus rufonigricans | reverse complement strand
ACTAGTGGGACAAACTCGCATAGTTGAGCTTAAAGAAAGCCAACACAGATGAGGGTAGGGAAAGGGTTAGTAGAGTCCGCCAGGCGAGGGTTGGGAAAGGTTTGGCCAGTCTGGGTGAATGATAGAGTCTGGCAGAGTCTGAGTACAGCCCGGGGTTTGGCGAGTCCAGGCATGCTATTTCTGCCTTTACTAGCTACTACTCTGCCTCATAGACACAATCAGATACGCACAGATATAATCATACAAATATTAGTAAATACATAGAGTAGCATACGAGGTCAGTTGCCATCACAGTCACTTTTCACTGGGCATCATCAGTCAAAGGTGTGTGTATGCATGTAGCCTACGGTTCCTATGTCCTGCACGGTAAGAAGCGACGCCCATTGCAGAATGGGCAATACATCACATGGACAGTCGCCTTGACACCGTGTGCTGATTATTCCAACAGGTGGAAATTTCGACGTCGTGGCTGACAATCTCAGATGAAATTCGTTTCATGTTGCCCACGTGTCTTTGATCAGCTGCGTTGTGAGTTGAGACTCCGCCCTGTGTTGTCCAAGCTCCGCATGAAGCAAGCGGCGGCAGAGAGTGCCGCCGGACTAGTCGCCAGAGACTACCGGACTTTCCAAACTCCAGACTTCTTGGATGCACTTCAAGTTGTACAGAGATTAATTCTATATTCAGGTACATCACAGTCAAGGTCATGAGGTCAATTTTCCTCCTGAGTCAGTTAGTCAGTCCCACACGGCCCGGCGTGCTGATGTCATGACGGGCCGGAATTCAAGTTTTATATTTGATCATAGTAGAAAAGCGGTCTGTTCTCCCTGTTCTTCCACTCCCATCTAGCCTTTATCAATATCAATCACGAACGCAATGGCTACCGTCGTGCTGAAGCGAACCGGGCAAAAGGCAAGTGGTACCCCACCTCTCTGATATGCGACTCTGACCACACTGATAATCACAGATGCCCTTGGTTGGGTACGTCTTCTCATCTCGTGCAAAGCCAAAGTTTCATTAGACATTCCTGCTCCCATGCAAGGTTTGGTCTCTGGAAGGTAACTTTACTCCCACGAAATGTTCGTCTCATTCTCAATTCTTTAATCCAGGTCACCAAATCTACTTGTGCAGACGTGTGTCTCCAGCGACCCAGAGTGTTGCCAGAGTAGCTGATGTCTTTTCAAGACGGTTTATAATGCGATCAAAGCTGGCTATCGTCTTCTCGATGGTGCCTGCGACTATGGGAACGAAAAAGAGGCAGGTGAGGGTGTTCGCCGAGCGATCGCGGATGGTCTCGTGAAGCGTGAAGATATCTGTGAGTTGCATGGTCTCATGTATCATATCGGACCGAACTCAGTTTACCCCCTTAGTCATTACTTCCAAGGCGAGCCGAGTCATAGAGGTTGGTTGATTGATACACCTAGACTGATAACAAGACAACAGCTTTGGAACACTTTTCATGCTCGTGACCATGTAAGACTCAGACTTGCCCTGGGGTGACGCAAATCCTCATGGAAGTAACAGGTAAAACAAGTTGCCAAGAAACAACTTGAGCTTTGGGGTATTGATTATTTCGACCTCTTTCTGGTCCACTTCCCTATCTCTCTGCAATACGTTGATCCTGGACATCGTTATCCTCCCGAGTGGTTGGGTGATGATGGCAAAGTGCATCTCCGTGGGTACTGTTCTCTTCTTCCTGCATTCGCGTTCATCATGTCAAACAGAAAATACCCCGTTGTCGGAGACGTGGGGAGCCATGGAGGAGCTCGTTGACGAAAAGCTGGCGAAGAACATCGGATTGAGGTATGCAATCGGCTCGTCAGAGGGTTGCTGCAAGTCTCACTTTGATCCAGCAACTGCCAGGGTTCCCTCATCCTTGATGTGCTCCGATACGCCAAGTATGAGCCGCAGGTGCTCCAGGTTGAATTGCATCCCTACTTGACCCAGGAAGGTCTTGTCAAGCTCTGCAAGACCCTCGGAATCGCCTTGACGGCGTACTCTTCCTTTGGCCCTCAGAGCTATCTCGAGCTTGGTATGGGCAAGGGTTCAGCCTCTCTGCTTCAACACAGCCTCGTCACAAACGTAGCCGCAACTCACAAGAAGAGTATGTTGTTTTGTTTGCAGCCCACTATTGAAACGAGTCTCATTGTCGCACAGCAACTGCCCAGGTCTTACTGCGGTGGGCGACGCAGCGCGGTATCGCTGTCATTCCGAAGAGTAACAAGACCGAGAGGCTCATTGCTAACTTGCATTGCGACGACTTTCACCTCTCGGATACCGAGATTGCTAGTATCAGCGCACTGAATATCAACTACAGGGTGGGTACGATGCTCTCGATCCTGTATCACACTTAGATGTTTCATATAGCTCAACGACCCTGCGGATATTGATCCTTGTTTGGCTATTTTTGCTTGATATAGAGGTAGCGGAATGATCATTCTCAGAGGATGTTGCTGTACGCGTAGTCTCGGAACGCCGCAGTTAAGTTGAGCAAGGCGCAGCACGTCGGAGTTCGAAATGAGCAACATAGATTAAGGCGCTAGAGCGACTCTTTCTTTCCGACCCATTATCACGTCCAGTATGGCGGTCCAGTTCAAGCTCACCAAGGTAGATGGCTTAACTCGCCGTATCACTTTCGCGACGCGGCCGAAGTGGCCCCTTCTCTCCGGCAGAATCGCCAATCTGTTCCGTATTGCGGTCGAGAACGTCGCAGTATCCTACATCGATTCTGACGGCGACGATGTGACTCTTAGTTCCGATGAGGAGCTCCAGGACTTCTACACGTCGGTCTCTGTCACTGACGAAGGCGCCATCAAACTCGCTGTCCATGATCTTAGCAGCATTCGGACTGCTAACGCTAACATAGCGTCTCAGCCGTTGCCAAGCGCTACGCCGCAGCAGTCGCACTTCCGGAACACCTTTGGTGGTCACGAAGTGTTCCCCCTAGTTTTCGACGCAGAGGATGAGTGGCAGCGTCTGCCCGGCAGCTTAGGGAGTCTTTTCCTCTCCAGAGACGCCCCTGAGAGCCCTCATGCCTTTGTTGAGGTACTAGAGAGTGACGTCAGCGTTTCCAAGTCCGAGTCCGCAGGTGGAAACGCTTCTCGCTCCGACCTCACTTTTACCCAGACCACTCCACAAGACAAAGACAAAGGCAAAGCACGCGCAGCCACTGTAGAGGACGATGTCTCGTCTGCAGGCTCTGTTATTGGTGACGAAGCACCAGCCAAGCCCCCCGTTCATGTTTTCGATATGAGCTCCGAAGACATTTTTGGGCTCTCTCCCAGGTCCACTGTCAAGCTTCCCCGGAGCGGAGCCGCTACTCCGGCTCAGGCGCAGAGCACCCCCGTGATCACTGAACAGCCCCTTAGGGCTGATGCGTCCATTCGCATGGAAGAGCAAAAGACGGAAGTCCTTGATGACGATCCTCCTCTTCCTTCCCTGGATTTACCTGATCCAGATCGTGCACCTCCTTCTCTTGCAAATGATATTGCCATACTCTTAACTACGGTTTCCACCGTGATTGCAACTCATCCGGAATTGTCCGAGCGCCTTCGTAACATTCTCGTCAATACTACAAACGGCACCTACTGGGCCGCTCATCGCGACGCGATTTCGCGCGCCGCGGAGAACCTTCACAGAACTGCCGTACAGGGAACGGGTAGGAGCCTCGAGGAGCTTCGCCGTGCCGCTGAGCAAGAGGCTGGTATACGCGTTACGGAAGCGCTTGGCAGGATCTTCCGCACAGTCGGTGGATTTGCCCAAGATGGCGGGGACAACACCGGTTCACGAGCATCCAGAAATGCTACTCAGGTTCCTCCTGACGGAGCAGCACCCGACATACCAAGACCACATCCCGGTGTGGCACCAACTCCCCCTATGTTCCCTCACTTGCCTCCTCATCCACGGCGTAATCATCACTCATGGTTCAGTCAATCACCATTCGGACATCCAGTTTGGGGAGGCTTAACCCATCCACCGCCACCCCCGCCACCCCCGCCTCCGCCACCACCTTTCCGCCCTCGAGGCTGGCCCCGCCCTCCCCCTCCTCGCTTCTGGGATCATATTTCTGAACGCTTAGAGTCCGGTGTCAATAGTCGTGAAGCGAGGGCCGCGGCGGCAGAGATTCTTGCAACAGCTGCTGAGGCTCGAGCTCGCTCAGCTGAAGAGCGTGCGGAAGCCACTGCTACTCAGCCGTCACCAGTTTCTGGGGCTTCGCCCGAAGAACTTCGTGCTGAGGTCGAAAGAGCCAAAGTAGACTACAAGACACGCAAAGAAAGGTACCGTCAGGCCAGGGCTATCAGGAAGATGGCAGAGCAGAGACGTCGTGAACAGGAGTCTACGTCTGAGAGGTTGGTTTGGCACCGCACCTCGTTTTTGGTTCACTAATCCTTGTTCATTAGTCTCTCTAGACAGACTTCAATTAATCCAACACAGGCCACACCGGAGCAAAATGGGCCCACCGTTATTCCCCGCACACCAACTCCAGAACATAGGGCTGCTGAATCAACCGCAACTATCTCAGACGTTCACATTGTCAGCAACGCGCGCGGTCCCTACCCACAACTCGAGATGTTTAGCGTCCCTAAGCGTAGTCACACCACAGGTTACATGCACCGTGGACACGTCCAGGAGAACAAGGATAACCGACCATTTAACCGGATAATGAAGAAGTTGTCAGACGTACGTGCTTAAAATTGTTTGTCTATGACCCCGCAGGGATTGAAATATGCTGTTCTAGATGGGATTCACGGAAGGTACTTACCCCAACCTGACTGGAAAGGTGATGGACCAACTACTCTCTCATCCACCTGTTACCAAAGATGCCGAAGACGACATTGTCACCAATTTGATTGAGGAGCTTGTTTCTAGCGGTGGCGGTGCGCCCGCGGGTGGATCTGGAGGTATCCCAGGGGCCTGGCACTGAGCTGTACTAATTATATTTCTTATGACTGCTCTCACTATGTAGGATACGATGGGGTGTGTTGCCTCGGCTACGTTTGTAAACTGATGAAATCATGTATCTTGTCTTGTGGTAACTGGGAAGGTGATCGTCGATCTGGATTAAGGACTCGGGTTGTACGCATATTTTTCCGGATGAAGACTTGTTACCATAATTTGTGAGCTCTTGATGTCGGTTGGTTGAAACAAACAAAGAAAAATGCATAAGTTGTCTTACGACAAACATTCTGAGTATAGTATTTATCCACCGAGCGTTGGTATTGCAGCGCCAGCCAGTCTGCATTGTTCGCAAAGCCGGGGGACAAAGCCGGATGTCTACGTCCGAGGAGACTCAGCAGGTGGACAAAGCCAAGCCGCACAAAGCAAATTGTCCTTGACATTGGGCCTCGACAAAGCACAAGGTAACCGTCACCTCCATTTGATCCTGACCGCGCAAGGGATGCCAGATCTTCCGCTCTGCTCGTGAATATCAGTGTCGTGTCTGCTATGGAAAGTAGGAACGAGATGCATCGGCTCGAACATCCGTCGCCTTTACGACTTCCTCGAGTTGCCTGCGACTACGCTTCCAAGGACAGGCTCTCCAGAAACGATGCAACGACCTGTAGCCTGTTGATCACCTGGAGACACAACACCTAATACCACTATGGAGAACGCTGGAGTCGAGCCTCTGGCATCGTGTTGGACTGAATGAGACGATCGTGAGATTTCCATCTTTGTTATTTTCGACATAACTGTACCTCTGTAAACGCCGTTCGGATTTCTTTTGCCCCTATTCTACCAGTGTCTGGGTGGCACAACCTTTACCTCTGCCCTGCATTCCGATATCACACTTACTCATTAGTCCCCATATCTATCAACAAACAGGAGACTACCTTATCAACAAGATACTTTGCCGTCACATGATAAACCCTCTAGGCTGCTCTATCAATGCTTGCATGTACCTTGCTGGTAGCGCATGCTTTATGGAAGTCTGAGGTCGACAGACAAACAAACTAGATGACGCACTTTTCCGAACATTTCCATTTCGCAGCCTTTTGGCTTTGACGATTCCGTGTTTTCTTTCTGGTCACAAGCCTCACTGCTTTAGATCTAGCCCGGCTCTTGTTTGCATGACGCTCGCAGCCTGCCCCGTGCATTCTCCGTGCCAAACACCCTTGATTGAGCGATAGTAGCGGCTTTCCCCGCTGCTGGTCCAATTATTGCTCTCCACTCCGCAGGGCACATCTCTCGGGTTTCATCCCTGCCTGCCTGTCAGGAAGCCGCCCTCTGGCGGGGCTCCATGTGGCACGAATGTCATGAAAAACTCGCTTTCGAAGCACATGGGTGGAGGCAATGGCTGTGGAAGACGCTTCAGGACGCTTTGGTGTCAAACACACGCGTACCTCCGAGCGCCGTGTACAAGAGGCAAGTGTTGGATTGCTTACACTGAAAGCAGAAAGAGCGGCAAGCAGGTTTCTCAGCAGCAAATAAAAGGATTTAGAAATACGGCGCCCACAAGGACAAACAAGCACGCTTTGGCAGTGATTCATGAGCCACATATCGATGGCAAATGATCACCACAGTACGGGCTGCCTTTGTTGCTCCTCTCTATAAAGCCCAGTGACCAAGTCCCCTTGCCTTTTCCCGTCCACCCGCTTGCTTAGACGGTTCGTCTTCCCTCCTTCTCCTAGCACCCTCCCTCATAACCACCCCAGCGCTAAGACGTCATGTCCACCGACCCAACGACCCCGCAACCCCCTCCCCCCACACCCAATCAGCCTCACCTACCACCCTCCCCAACCCCCGGATCGAAGAGTTACGCGGATCTTCAGCTACAGATCATGAAGGAGACGCTTGCAGCCATGCCTGAACCCATTCCCAGTGCCAAGAGAGACTTATGCCCAGGCACCAAAGAGCGACTCGAAAAATGGTCCCAAGCGATAGCATTCGGCGAAGCTGAAATTCGAAAACTCGGTCCCCGAGTTGACTTGAACCTTCTCCGGACAACCCTTCGGCTTCAGTTCAACCGGACGCTCGTATACTGGCGCCTCTTCCGTTTCATGGATCTGCCACCAGAAGTCATCTCCAACATCTTCCACCTCCTCGTGTGGTCAACGAGCCATCCCTCGGAGGGCGTGAGGCAACGCCTGTACCTCACGTGGGTTTGCAGGGCGTGGCGTTGTTTAATGACCGAGGACCCGATGATTTGGAATGCAATCTGGTTCCATGATGCTCCTCCCTACGAGAGATCATGGGTGTGGTTCGAACGAGCGGGGTCCGCCCGGTTGGATGTTCGAATCAACGAAATTGATCCCAAATGGACTACCGTACGAAACGCTCCCAAGTTCACCGCTCAGCAGATGTCAGATATGCTCGACAGACTCTTCACCAAACTCTCTCAGATCCGTATGCTCGTTATCATCGTCGACAACTGGCCTCCAGCACTTACCGTCCTTCAGAAGTTACAAACTGCGGGGAATGTAGGAACACCTATCAACATCGAGCGTCTCGAGATTCACCGTTCTGGCGTGCCTTATGTTTGGATCGGGCCTGGATTTGATACCCAAGGCCATCGCGACCCTGCCGTTTTGTTTGGTGGCCAGACCCGCCAGCTACAATACCTTTGTTTGTCGGGTATTCATATCGACTTCAACGACACACCACTCTCTAATCTGACGACACTCGATCTCCGGCATATCGCAATCGAATCGTCTCCTACACTCCACCGCTTTAGGGAAATTCTCCAGAATTGCCCCAATCTGGACAAGCTCACACTGGATGGTTGTGGTCCTCAACCAGAAGAAAAACAATTTGACCACACCCCCGTCGGGCTCCCCCATCTGAAGACCTTCACCCTCGGGTCTTTCGACCTCGCGTTCGCGTGCTTTATTATTGCACAGATTCATGCTCCTCGCGTTCGTGACTTGACTCTAATGACTATGACTGGCAAGGACTATATACCCCTGATCGCCACGTTGACGCGGAGATACAAGGAAGTACGGATCCTGACGCTTTACAACATTCAACTGAACATGAATGCGGAGGGAAGACGGACCTTTGTCCGGTGGCTGGACTCCATGCCTGAGATAGGGTATGCGCGACTGGCTCGCATAGAACCGGAGGTTCTCAATATGTTTGCGGAAAATCCCATGAACTATCGCACATCCTCGGAAGGCGCATCGGCCGCGTCGGAGGCGGCCACCCCTGCGCGTCACGTTCTTTGTCCAAAATTCCAGTGTATGGAGTTGCAAGCTTTGCCGGCCGCAGCGATTGCAGAGTTCTGCCGCTTGAGGAAGAGTGTGGGGGTGCCGATGAAAAAGCTGTACTTGAATACCCCTTGGGCACATCGTTTGGCGCCCGAACACCTCAAGCTGCTGCAACAGGAGGCGATGCTGTATATCGCCCCTGTTGGGGCAAGCACAGAGGAGGAAGGCAAGTTATTATCGGAGGGGTGGGATGGATAACGGAAATGAGAAACGATATATATATAATCTGGGAATATGTAGCACAATATTGTAGCACGTAGTGTAATACCCACAAATCCATCCTTTTGCACGTGATCGTTTGAGAGTCACATGACCGCGACGTGAATGTTTGCGCGTGTTAGCGATCGAGGTATGTCATAGATCATGTGTGGGTCCATATGTTTTTCCCCAGACATATGTACTAGGTAACGACGAACGCTACATTGTACATTTCCATTGTGACTTGTTGTACACCATGATCACTCCTCCATCCCTACTAGACCCAATCGCCCTAGAGACACCAGACTCTTACGTCCCGTATGTCAGGCGGCGCAATACCCCTGCCCAGCTCACTGCCCTCCAACAATTGTTCGAAGCTACTCCACACCCGACTCGCGCGCAGCGTCAGGTGCTCGCTAATGAAATTGGCATGTAAATCACTCCACCCCCTTCCCCCCGCATTTACCTTACCGAAGTCGATAACGACAGGGAGCTCAAGTCTGTCACCAACTGGTTTCAGAACAGACGCCAAACCTCCAGGAAGAAATCACACTCCTCCAAAGAGAACGACCCCACACGCACGCGCCCGCCACCTAGCCCTGCACACCGCCGCCACCGGCGTTCAAAGACGCCGCTCGATCGCTCCAAAATCTCACTTGATCACATCGCTACGCTCTCAGAGCGCCCCAGCTTGACTTTGCAGTTAAACTCGCAGCGCATGCCGCTTACTCCGCGCAAGGGTAACATCCAACGGAAGCGTTCGTCCAGCCCCGCGGAGCTGTGGACGCACATGTTATCATCCCCGGCCGTTCCTTCGTCTGCCCCTGACCCTGAAGAGGTCCGCCTGGCTGCTCTGTCGTCGCGAACCAAGATACTCTACCCGTTGGAGTGGGCTTGCCTGAAAGCGAGGCAGAAGAAATGGGTGGATGAAGATGTGGGCGGAATGTCCGCGCATTCTGCGTTGGGACGCTGCCAAGATGTTGATGAAGACGGAGAGGGGCCAAAAGCCATTAATCCTGGGACTGGAGCTGCGCTTTCTCTGCAGGGCGATGTCTCGGGCCTGAACAGGGAAAATGTCCCGTTCCTTCGCCTCAGTATGACACCGCAGTTTGAGGACGTGGAGGCAGCCATCACGCTCCTGGGATTCAAAACGCGCTCGTAAATACGTCCGTTTTATCGTCAAGGACTGGTGTCGAAAATTGTTGTTGCATTCGCCATAATTATTCGTCTTTATTCGAGGTTCGGATTCATCTGTTGTTTATTGTTTCAACACATTGCATACCATTAGTACGATGTTTCTGTTGCATGATACCACTAGAGAACGTGTCTTAATTGTTTTTCCCGACAACCGGCTCTGACGTTGCTCACGTGAAGGCACTGTTAGCCGCGCCCAGAGGTTATGAACCCCTGAATGTACTTTGACTACTCGTCCACAGCGAGAGACCACAGCCTACCCCACCTTCTTTTACACGTTTCAGATGCGCACTTCCGCTAGAAGCACCCGTCGCACCTCCATCACTCAACCCCTGGTTGGCAAAGAGAACCACGGCCCGCCCCAGCGCTCGCAGAGCGTCACCCCACCGTCCAGCAAGAAAGCCCGACACCGCTTGTCGACCGCAGAGCTCACGCGGCTCGAGGACGTGTTCAGACAACACACCCACCCATCCCGCCAGCAAAAAAAGGACCTCGCGGCCGAGCTCGGAATGTGAGTCGCCCGCACGTTCGTTCGAACCGCGCTGTTTTTCATCTCAGTGCACCACACTACCACGCACGCACGCACGCATATGGTGCGATTCCGATGCAGGGACTACAAGACCGTGACGATCTGGTTCCAGAACAAACGGCAGACGTCGAAACGGGGTCAGCCACCCGCCGAGCGGTCGGATCAGAACGCGGAACGAACGAGGGCGGACTCGTGTCTGCGCACCGTGTCCTCGCCGTCGCACAACGCGACGCTGGACGCGGCGAGTTCTCCGGAAAGTAAGGCCCCAGAAGAGGGGTTGAACGCGTTCACGGCCAAGGCGATCGTCAAGATCAAACCGTTGCTCGACTCCCTGAACGCGCTGACGTCGAGGCCGAGAGGACACGGGGAGTCTACGGAAACGAGGCACGGGGCGCCGAACGTCGAGAATGTCGAACCACACTGGCCGCAAACCTCGTCAGACAATTCGATCGATTCGACCGAATCAACCGGACGCGAGTACACTGCCAAGCAGGAACAGACCAAGGGAAAACCTGTCAGGTGGAAGAGGACACTAGAATGGGCCTGCGAACGCCAAGCCAAGCGCCGAAAGCTGTCCAGGGAAGCGTATGTCAGACTCGGGTCTGAAGAGGTTCAAGACCATGCAGATCCAAACGATACACGCATGGATCCGGCATTATCGTTACTCTCCCTCGCATCCTCGACGCAAGGGGGACTTCCAAAGGACGTGATGAGGGGTGCATCATTGCTTCTCAGCTTCAAGCATTCCTGGCGCAGAAAGTAGCAGGATTGATTTGAGGCTACATCTAGATGACGAACCGTCTCCCACATACCATCTTCATTCGACCTCAGGCAGAAGGATTTAGGCTACATTTGCGGTAAGACATAGTTCTGTGGTGTTGCATTGCGACAGGTGCTAGCGGAAAACGCGGTGTAAATATATCAAATGCTCAACAATATTCACATCTCAACCCCTTTCACGTGCCTGTGATTGAAAGCATCGTCAATCAAGCGACGGTCTGCTACGTTTTCTACCAGTTTTGGTGGGTACAAAGGGAGTGGATTGATCTGGCAAGACGGGCTGGATATCTGAGTGAACAGAATTTTTTGTGGGAGCACGCGAGATGGATTTGGTGTGATTTTCGACAGACCCATTGATCGCCTTTGGCAGGGCAACGGTTTTGTTAGGCCGGCAAGCGTAGTCTGAAGCGTCTGTGGCAGGAATGAGAAATGTAACATCGTACACCAGCGGTCGATCAAACATACCTGCCATATCTTTGAACAGTGGGACGAACACACCTAGAACCGCTTCATTAGACACCGCCAACACGTTGACAGGCTTGGTTTCTTGTATAGCATCAACTGGCATGTCGTCCTCTGCCTCAGCAGCCCCATCTTCCGCTTGTGACGCGGAAGTCTCATCATCCGTGGTTCGTAATCTCAAAAACGAATTGACCAGAGGCTCGAAGAACGTCTCTATAGGTGGCATAAGATGCGAAGGTGCATCGAAGAAGTTCGTGGTGTCACTACTCCTCCAAGGTACCGTAACACCATCGCCTGATCCCTGATCCGCCGTTGCTTCGCGAGTCTCCTCGTTGGGACCTGGCAGACTCATGATTGCAGGAACACCGAACATTTCTTCGAATAGCGATCTTCGTGGTGCGGCAGAGCCCCTTTGAAGCGCCTTGACAGACGCTCCAGGATCTTCGGGGAGAACGACATCATCGCCCATGATTACGACGTCGTATTTGCGTGTTAGGGCTACTAGCGAGAAATCGGTAGAAAGTGGGAAAGGTGATTGAGGAAACCAGGCGATATTGAGAACACCGAATGGGAGGACGTATTCCATGAGCGGGGTGGGTGAAGTGGCGCAAAAAAGCGTGACGGACGAGGACGAGGAATCTTGGATGGTGGAATGAAATGTAATAAAGGTATCGTGATAGGGATGTGACATGAGCATGGTGTACCGATAGCGGTTTTTCAGATGCCAGGTTACTAAGAGGACAGTCTGTCAATATCGTGCAACGGCAGTTTCGAAGGGAAAGGCACCTGACTGAGAAAGGACGTCCCAAATAACCAAGTCGACTCCTCCAATGACAGCCAAGTACCGCCCACTCCTGCCGATGAAGTGGGCTTCAGAAGGTTGACGACACTCTTGGATAACGAACGACTGTTGGACAGCGTTGGTATTGGGATCATAAATTACAACAGAACAGCCAATGAGAACGGCCAAGAGAGATCCATCGTATGACCACGACGTGTGTCTAGGGACATCTGACCGGTGACTAAAACTGGATCTTGATGTCCACGAAACTGGAGGTCGGTTATCAAGGTCAGTTAATCATCTCGACGGCTCGATAGCAGGACTCGCCTTCTTCAGTCCCCTTCTCGCTCCCGACCCTTCGTATTTGCCATGCTTTCACATTCCCATCTTGCCCGGTGGTTACAACCTGCATATCTTTCGTACTTGGACGAAATGACAAAGAAGTAACCTTTGCTAATCCATGCGGTCGATCAATTCTCGTATTCAATATCCAGAAAGCCGTCTTTTTATCCCAGTACCAAAACTTGAGGTATATTTCGCTACGGAAAGCCCCATTACTTTCGCGCCTGTCGACCGTCGCCATCCATTCGCCGTTGGGAGAAATGGTAGCTCGCTCAACACGGGCAGGTTCGAGAGGCTTCTCCTCGCGTCTAGAGACGCGATTTGAGGGTGAAACTTCGAGTTCAGCTACGAGAGTGAAGGTGGAGGGAGAGTATGTTTGAAGAGAGGAAGGGTGAGAAGAAGGAAGGACAAGGGTTTCCGAGGGCTGGTGGAAAGCGAGTGGTGTGGAGGATGAGGAAGGCCAGGAATTCGACATAAGGGGATCTGCGATATCGTGAGACGAAGTTTCTTGGACAGCACGTCATAGATATACCTAATTTTATTCGGGAGAAAACGCGCGAAAGCTTGAGCATGGCCGAGCTTACAAATGCATAGCTGGCGTCTGCGAGCCCCAAAAGATACTCTTCCTCTGCCACTCTTGGTGGTGAGACGACGATGTTTATTATCGGGGCACCGACTCGAGGGACGAATTCATGTGTACCAGAATGAAGTTGCCATATGACGAGGACGGACTCTTCACCACCGCTCAGCAGATATGCGCCGTTGGTGGTAAAAGCGACAGAAGAGACCGCGTGAGCGTGCCAATGAAGCGTCGACGTTTGTGATTTCTTTTGTACACCCACCACCTTTACGAGATTGGGATCCAGACAATACCATAGTCGTACAACACCATTGGCATCGCCAGTCGCAAAGTAGTCTTCGGACGGATGGACAGCGAGACAAGTGAGAGGCTCTGGGGATACGAATTTGGTGAATCCTGACTTGGGGTTCGAGATATGCGCGACGTATGCTTTGTGGCCCGCGACGGCGATCAATCGTTCGCCACTGGCGGAGACTGCGAGACCGGCTGGTGCTCTCGTTTTCCCGATTGGTATGACTTTGGATGGTTTCCGAGCTTCGCCTGGGCTACCGGAACCTTGTGGCTTGAGGGAAACCTGGAGGACTATGCAGCTCTCGTGCTCAGACGCGTCGGTAGGACCGGCCCGAGGGGGGTCTTGCGCTACGAAAGATGAACGACTGCCGTCCAAAAGACCGTTGGCAGGACTCACATGAGCCTTTGCTCTTCTTGTCCTTGACTGCGGCCACGAAGAGATGGTCCCTTATTTTCTCGTGAGTGCACATGTGATATATGGGCTGGTCGACGCCAATAGTTCGCAAAAGCACGCCCTCGAGAAAGTCCCAAATCTTGATAGTTCCGTCCAGCGATGCGGTAATCAGCTGGAACGCGTTCTGAGGGCTCAGAACTGCGGAGGTGATGACGTTGGTGTGGCCATGATCTTGCGATCCTGGTAGCGTGGATACGATCTTTCCCGAGGTCGCAGAGTGTATTTTGATAGTGGGGCCGACGATGGAGAAGAAATGGCTGGAGACGTGGTCGAGCACGGCTCGATATCGCACGGAGAGGAGACGCACCTGCCGTCTCTGGTGAACACGGGTGGATGTGAGGTGGTGCTGGAATCGTTGAGCGGGGACCAGCGCCATCGTCGTTGTGGTGGTGGGTGGTCGGGCTGGATGGCCGACGTCGATGGTCCGTGCGCTGCATGGTGGGCAGCGGCGGGAGTGGACGGGCCCGCCCTTGACTTTTTGCGTGCAGGCATATGGGCCAGACACTCGCCCGCCCACGAAAAATGCATCAGCCACACACCCGGGATTCACCGGTCCAAATCGGGCATTGTTTTCTCTTTCTTCCATCTGATCGATCATGACCTTCTCCCTATGCAAGGACCGAAGGCACCTCGGTCCTTGCCTACAGAGAAGGGCCTTCCATCGAACCATATCTATACGACGATAGCACAAGCAAGCTAAACACGCGAGATACATAGTGAATAAAGCGCATCGCTACAGTCAAAAAAACGTCCATCGTAGCCTTCGTGAGGTATCATGTCATCGTGGTATGTCGTCCTGCGCAAGGACTGGGCGCGAGTGGAGCGTGGCGTCCGGCGGGCAGCGGAGGGGATCGATCCGATGGAGCAGGTCAACAGCTTTTGGTACCCACGAAGGACCGGACAGAGCGACAGTACGTGAGTAGGTCATCTTCGCTTGCGAATCGTCTCGCCTCCAGCATCGCCTGATGTAACCGTTCCTCCTCCACGAGCTCAGCCTTTGACAGTGGTTCGCGTGGTGGCACTGGCCACCCCAACTCGGCCAACGAACACCATAGTGATACCCGTGCATGCATATCTCTACAGCCCTGTCTTAGAATCCACAAGACGATACAAGGGATCGACAACTCACCGCTTATAACGTTCGACAAGCACTTCGAACCTCGCCCTACTGTCCAGTTCATTCAACTCGGGATCATTCTCCCATCCCAACTCCCTCAGTTCGCTTGGTCGGTTTCTCATCCTATCCGCAAGTTCCTCCCACATCGATTCTTGACAAGCGAGTACACTCTGGTAGCTCCAGTAGAGTTGCATTGCGAGCGTGCTCTCGTTCAGCTTGTCGACCTTCTCCAATGGAATGAGGATGCGGGGATTGGAGCCGCTGCCCACGGTACTTTCAGCAGACGACCAGTCGATGACGTAGGATGGCAACTTAGTCGTCTGTGCTGCTTTGGGGGAACCAGGGGACGGTGGGTCACCAGAATTGCTCGTCCCCTGCGTGTACGCATCCGATATGCAATAGCTCCGCTCAAACAGAGACGACTTCTCCGTTGATGCCGACTGGCTGGTTCGTCTTGAATCTGTCGAGGAAAAGGAAACGGAGCTAGGCCGGAGCGTCGGCATATCAGATGAACCTGATGGCTGCAAGCCAGCCTCAGCCTTGTCCACATCTCCGCTCAGTAACGCGTTGGCAGGTAGGGGTTGTGGAAGTGCTGGTAGGGGCGGTATCGCTGGCATGCAGATATGTACGATGGGTGCAGTGACTACCTGTCGAAAATTTGACGTAAAGTGAATGGGAAGGATAGCTTGTGTCTGATGAACACCCTAGTCACAGTAGAGGAATCCGAATACCCACCAGTAGGTCGCAAATTAATAAACCGATTTTCAAATACACCATAATACAAACTTTCAAGCAGTACGTGATCGTGTAGTAACGGTGGTGAGTCTGCCGAGGAGGGCGGCGGCGTCACTGCTTGTTGATGCGTACCATTGGGATGGTGTATCGAGTCGGATCGCTTATTGCGTACACGGAGAGGTGCTGTAAACCAGCTCGGGAGTGTAGGAAATATAATGTCTGATGGGAGTGAATGCTGAAAGTTACTGGGGACAAGGAGTAGACATACCATGTTCAATCACCTCCACGATACCGCCTGAACTTAAAATGCGGTTGACTTCCTGTCGTTCGGCGAGATTCATGAGCACGCATGATCTTCGAGATGGAACGGTGCTACTTACTTCGAGCAATACCCCCCACTACAAGTAGTGGGTGACGCAAGAGAAGAGCATGTCAGATGGTGCTCCGCGATGCAAGTAAGAGCGGGTACTTTACCTTGTTCTCGGGAATGCCTCTACCCAGATCGTTCATGCGAACATGGTCAAACTCGTCGTCGTCAAACGGTAATTTCGTCGTCAAGCTGAGATGTTGTGTCATGTCAAGCAACTTGCCGAGTGTACCCGCAAAAATCGTACTCACAAGTTGCCGTGCACCCAACTTATGCGACTGGCCACTTGTGGTTCTAACAACGATAGGGGTACTTGCACGTCGACGAGGTCGAATCCAACCTAAAGATAGTACATGAAAACGCACGCATATGTTATTCGATCAATCATACATACAAAGTGGCACTCTGGCCATTCTTTAGCAGCCTCGAGAACCCATGTCCCACCCTAGAACAATCGGCAGAGATGTCAGCGTCCATCAAGATACACCCGGAGGGTCAAAATAGGAGGGACGAAAGCAAAAGACATACACCACATCCCAGATCGAGTGAACGTTGTGGTGGGCCATCCGTAAAGGAGGCTATGGACACCGATTTCGTCAAGGGCAGAATGAAGCTGAGATCCAAGCTCTCGCTGCAACGCCACGCGCGAGGCACGGATGGAGAGGCAGATGTTGAGCAGGTCGCTCGGAAAGCGTGGAAGTGGGTCCACTCACAGCTCCAGGACCTGCCTGTCGTAACTCAACGGATATGGGGCCTTTTCCGGGTCGAACGAATGGTGTCTATGGCCATGCTTGTTCAAGAAATCCTTGTTTCTTGGAAGGACCCGCCGACCGCTGGTGGTGGGGTCGAGCTGGCGTGGAGGTGCTGCGACGGGCATGGCGGAAACAAAGAAAGCGACGCCCCGAACTGCAATTGAGAAAAGGAAGCACAGAGGCGATGGCGGCGTGGGACGGGCGATGAAAGCGGTGGGTGATGGTGACGGCGTGGAAAGGGCGAGACGAGACGAGACACGACCCCCTGATATAATTTATCGTTCCTATTGTCTACTACTAACACCATGAAACAATCACGTCCTTAATATCCCAGACTCGACCGAAACGGGGACATGACGATCCTCATTCCCCGCGATTTCAACAGACTCGTCCAAAAGTCTCCCAGCGTGAATCCACACAGGAACGGCATATAAGTCATCCCGCCATTCTGTCCCCGGTCAGCACGTGGCAATGCAATCAACGACATCTACTCACCCTGCCATTCGTGATGACGATCAACTCGGGACTGCCCTGGTAGCTCACCAACGCATCGTTCCTGCCCGCCAGCACATTTAATACATTCTCAACAACCACCTTGGCATGAGCGGCGACCTTGGCCGCCTGTTTCTGCTCGGGCCACTCGATGACATCGCCAGCCGCAAAGATGCGAGGGTAATCGACCAGTTGGAGGGTGGGCTTGATTTTGATAAAGCCAGAAGGAGAGAGCGTCGATGAGCCGAGAGAAGGGACAAATGCTGTGTTTGGAGAGGGACCGCGGGCAGAGATCTGTATTGTTGCAAAACTGAGCTGGATGGAGAGCAAAGAAATCAAGAAGACCGTACGACGAGATCAGCATCAGGTATCTCTGTTCCTTTGCGAGTGACGAGGCCAACACTGCCTTGCTCCGGAAAAGAGTCTACATACTCGTTGAAAGTCAACTTGACACCACGGCCATGCAGACGGGTGGCGAGGCCCTGACGAAAAGAAGATGGATAAGTACTGTTGAGAAGCTGACGGTCGCCCTGAACGATGGTCACTTTCTTGTGCTAGGACACGGATGAGGAGACGAACGTGTGGGAGATGAATGAGACGTACGGGGTATTCGTCCTTGAGTTCACCTGCGAGTTCTATAAACAGAAATGAGCAGGGAAACACAGGACAACATGGTAAACTAACCGATACCAAGGGCACCTCCACCAACGATGACGACGTGCTTGGCACTGGCAAACTTGTTACGCCAAGTATGGATATAGGGCAACACGTCGCTTTCGTGTGGAGGAAAGTCGACAGGTGCCTTCCACTTGGACCCCGAGGCAATGACGAGGATCTCGTACGGGATACATTCGCCACACTCCAACAAGACATGCCCGCCTGACTGGGCGCCCTCGGGTTCTATGGACTTAACGACGCCGACCTTGGTCTCGCCGTTGCGGTTCTTGAAAAGCCTGTCGAGGGGCACAAGTGCTGTCTGTTCGAGGTTGGCGGCTTCGCTGACGACGAGACGAAGGGCCGCAGGGAGGGGGATAGCATATGAACGGGGGTTGACAAGGACGACGTGGTACTTGAACGCGTCGAGTTTAGCCGAAAGGGATGAGGCGATGGCTATTCCGGCAAAACCAGCGCCGACGACGACGACATTTTTCTTGGAGGGCATTTTGGAATCACCGTCGAGGCCATGGCCACGCTCTTATTAACACGAGAGACGGTGAGCATGGAGTACGGTCTCATGACTGATATTTTCCCTCGACTTTGGGAAATCGTTTTCCGCACTGACTAGCTCTTGAATCAGCGCCAGTCTGAGATACTGTACGCACCACTCAGAGCCTAGTAACGAAACGTAGTTGTTTCTGTCGATACCGGCGAATGAGGTGGACGTGCCGCTCCGAGTCTGGCTGCAAGTGGGTTAGTGCCCAGTCACCAGCGTCCTCACGACACCGTTTGCGCTTCAATGTACCCGTGTTCTCACCTTCAATTCGCGTTTGATAGCTCGCTGTCAAGTAATTGGCGGTTGTGATACATTCGGTCTGACTAGCGGAGGTGGAACACACCATTCAGATGCCACCGCTCTCGGGAAAACAACGGAAAGCTCAGCTGAAGCTCAAACGCGCAATCAAACGCGGGGATGCCCCTCCGCCCCCACAACAGCCCCAGAAACGCAAGAAGAGGGGCCCCGGCGGGAGAAATCCACCAGACAAGGCTACCATCAACGCTCGCAACCTCCAGAGCCAGTTTGTCAAGCTCGACAAGCCATTTCTCGATGAAACCAGAGCGTTGGCGGGTTCCATCGTCCTCAGGAGGCCAATCCAGACCAACGTCGTAGTACTCAAACAAGAGTGGATCACACCCTTGCCGTCACAGTCCGAGCTGCCTGAGCTCACTGTGCCAAAGAGGCCCAGGTGGAGGTACCAGATGTCCAAGGACGAGCTCGACGCAAACGAACAGGCTTATTTTCGCACCTGGCTCGCACAACAGGATGCGATCGTCGAGCAGTGGCAACGTGCGTTGAATTCCCCCCCATCGACCGATGAGACTATCCCTCCTCTTGATCTTGCGAGCGATCGCCTCGATGACTCCGAGACTCGCCTGATGCCTCGTCCGCCCACCCACTTTGAAAGAAACATCGAAGTTTGGAGACAGTTGTAAGCTGATCTCCCCTGCTCACCCGTCGAAAGACTGAGATGTTGCACATGATACATGTCTGCATCGGACACGAAACAGCTGGCGCGTCACAGAGATATCCCAGATCCTCCTCTTATTACTCGACTCCCGTTGTCCACCTCTCCACCTCCCATCTTCTCTCTCTGCATATCTCAACATCCCCACAACCGGGTCTTCGTCTCTACAAAACGACTCGAGTCCATGCTTGAGACAATCAAAATCGAAGACGCCACACGTCATCCTCGTCCTAACCAAGGTGGACATTTCCGGTCCTGCCCGTACCGCCTCTTGGACGTCTTTTCTCAACGCCAACTATCCCGGCGTACCAGTCGTCCCAGTTGAGGCGTATACACCGAAATCCACAGTCGAGCAAGGACCCACCCGGTACGAGCCATATCTACCAAGCACTTTCAGGGAAAGGCTGGTTCATACGCTTAAGGATGTACACGATCAGCTTCTCCAGCCGCCTCAGTGGGTGACGGCTCCACGACCTGGGCAAAGCGAGGAAGAACGACTGCAGAGGATTGCTCAATGGAGACCCAAAGTCAAGAGAGTCATCGATTGGGACGGTGTCCTCAATGCAAAAGGAAAACTGGTTGGCAAAGCTGTCGGCGGCGCTGCGGTGCCAAAGGGGCAAGACGTTGAACATGAAGCAGATGGAGCAGAGGCTGACGAGGGAGACGATTCCAATGTTTCGGTCAGCGAAGAGGAACACGTAGACGACGCTTATGAGTGGAAAGAGCCCGAATTTTTGACCATTGGTGTTATTGGTATGCTGTACACGTCGCATTGATGACTACTTGCCCGATTTTTGCTTTGGTAGGTCAGCCAAACGTTGGGAAATCATCTCTGTTGAATGCGATATTCGGAGGGACACGAGTGCGTGCATCGCGAACTCCTGGAAAGGTGTGTCATTGCACTGTCTCTGTCCGGACGCCTGATCGAACCACATCTAGACAAAACATTTTCAAACCCTCTTCTGGACCTCCGATGTCCGCCTTGTTGACTGCCCTGGACTCGTCATGCCCTCATTCGTGCCGATGGACATCCAAGTATGTACACTTTCTCTGTTCCCAGTGACGCCATAGACATTAAAGAACAGGCCCTTTCAGGCAGCCTTCCCATCTCTCGCATCTCTGCCGTGCCCTTTTGCGTGCACCAACTTGCTCGACTTTTACCCCTGGAACATATTTTAGAGCTCATACATCCTTTATCGTCCATTTTACCTGCGTCTAACACCGCAACGGTTTCATCAACGAACGACTGTGGCTCGACCCCTCGGCCCAGCAAATCTACTTCGAACGCCAAGTCTCAATATAGACCCGCATCAACAGATGCGGCTTCGGTCGAAGACAAGCGCACCTGGAGACCAGGACAGCGCCCGCTGGAACAGAGCAAGGTTCAGTCCAATGCACCAAGATGGACAGCGAGCGACATTATGACCGCTTACGCTAACAAGAAAGGATGGGTCACGGCCAAGGCTGGGAGACCAGACATACACAGGGCCGGGAACGCAAGTGGGTATCTGGCAGTCTGACCTGCTGAAAAATCGTACTGATCGTTGAATGCGCATTTGCACAGTATTGAGGTTAGTTGCCGAAGGGAAGATTCCGTGGGCATTCTGGCCTCCTGGAAGTTTGGTTTCGGGTGATGACGGGGTGTGGCTCAAGGACGGGGTGCAGCAGCACGCATGGGACGCGCTTGAGATGGACGAAGAAGAGGATAGTGAGGAACAGGAGAGCGAGATGGAAGAGCTGTTGAGCGCAGAAGACACCCAGGTCAAAGTCAGGGTCGCCCTGGGTGAGTCGGATGATGGCGATGACGATGAGAAGCTCGCTGCTCTTGGAGGGAGTCTCGGCAGGTTTGGAGCGCTGAGGATTGAATAGATAGTCAGGGGTCAATTAGCCAAACTCGACCTTTGTTCTTGCCGATAGTCATGTTGAACTCGTGGCTTAGTAGCAAGTCGAGCCGTCATCGAAAAACGCCTTCCAATTCGGCGGCGGCCTCCGACCACATCCGGTCGGGCCCTTCAGACGCCTCCTCGATCTCCCAGGCCACCGTTGGGCCCGTGCACACGCCGGGCAACTTGACATCGTCCGATGTGCCACTCGAAGAGGTCCATGCGCATATCGACGACCCCAGCGTCTACGCACCCACTCCCAGTCCGATCCACAGTACAGAAAAGGAGGTAGGAACTCTGAGGACATCCGACGCACCACCCAGTCTGGACGCGGCGACCCAGAGCACCGGCGTCCCTGCGCCAGAACGCCCCAAAGGAACCCTGTTCACGCCCCAGGACGCCATCATCGCGCAAGTATTCGGCAAGTCCGTCTCGCCCGTCATCGACCCCGCGCAAGCGACCCCACCACTGCCCTCGAGCGCGCTACAGCCATCTGTGTCGCTGACGACACGGACGTCCAGCTCGGTTCCTACACCCACACCTCCATCGATACCCGAGGCCCCACACGCTCGCCCGGGGCCCACGTTGACGATCTACGACCCGTTCTCGGGCGCCAAACTTGGCGAGCATACGCCCGTCTCGCCGTCCACGGCCACGCCGGGGGACGCGTCCGTCTCCGCACCGCTCCCCACGGCGGACGACCGCAAGCTGTGGTCGAGCCTCGAGCGGATTTTGGAGCTACAGGCCGAGATCGCGGCGATGCATGCGGACATGGAGGGCGTTGGGAGGGGCGCGGGGAGTAATGCCCACGTGGGTGGGGTTGCGGGCGCGGGCACAGGGGAAGGGAGGAATGTGGGTCCCAGGAGGAGATCGAGAAGGGGCCAGACCTTGCCGGTCGGCGACGAGGAGCCAGAGGAGCACGAACCAGAGTGTGGTGCTGCGGGAGGAGCGGTCTCTGAGATTTCGACCGAGCATTCGGATGGCGAGGCAGAGGATGACGACGAAGACGACGAAGACGGCGTCCACGGGTAC
>JBBPKJ010000529.1:0-22410 GCA_038089195.1 Brasilioporus rufonigricans | reverse complement strand
TCAGTAAGTCACTTATATTAGTTGTGTAGTAGCTACCTGTACTGTCTTCAGTAAGTCACTAAAGACGAAGTAAACTAACTACTGTCCGATGTAGGTATGCTTATGTAAGCTACCAAAATAGCGTACTCGCTAAGTATTCAACATCAAGTACAAAAAGGTACATCTTATATACGAAAGAATCTGTACTAGCTAAAAGGGATTATCAGGAGCTTGACAAGCTCCGAGTACGCGAGACACAGGTATATGAGCAAAAGTAAGTACGCGGTAGATAGAATGAAAATGTCCATACCGTCTGCGATACGCGGGAAATGGAGTGCGTTGGCCCACGCGCGCACCGGTGATTGCTCGGGCCGGTCGTGGCTGTGGCTGCGTGCGCGCTTGCCAATTCAACAGTTGATCAGCCACTATCAATGTCCATGTAAGTCCGACTCATTCCCTGGCTTGTGAAACACAATCAGGTCCTCCAGTTGCAGATTGGACTCAGGTCAAGGGACCATATGTATATTTTCAGGTTTGTTTTTTCCTTCTCTCAACATTACCTTGCTTGACAAGGTTCTTCCACCCCCATTGTTCCGTGGGAGCCAACTCACCGGAATTCATAGCGTCAAGCAAGGTTTCCGCCAACACAGTCAACGCATTTCCGAGTTTCAACTATCAACGATTACCGGACAAGTCATACCATCGACACCGCCTGCGAGCTTTGCGTCCATCCGAGAGTGTTCCATAACGGCAGTCCCACCGGGTATCTGGACCCTTACTCCGGACAGGTTGAGTCTATGGCTGAAACTGTCGCCACGCGGAATCAATTTGTGCTGTTCATTACCCACGAAATTGTTGACGATCTGAATGCTGAGAAAACGAACCTTGCCTATATTTGAAATTCCTGGTCCAGACGTATATGGTGGAGTTGGCCTGCCAGGATACCCGGCAGTGGTGAGTGCCGTTCAGCTGGACATTGCCTACATACGCATAGTCTCCTTGAACAAGCCGTGGTACATACAGCAAGGTGCCATACGGTAGAACGGCCTTTAACGCGTCTCGCTATTTTCTTCCATCTTCCGGTGTGGCCTGAGCCCTCTTAAAATATACTGGGACAACAGGCCGCTATCACCAAGAACTTTATATATTGAAGCTGTTGGACTTAATGGTGCTATGCATGATCATTTCCACATCGGATCTCACCACAGCTGGCGATGTGAAGTTGGGGTACCTGTACATCAATAGCTGACCTCACGGCGTGTGGTCAAAAGGGGCATCAGGGGTCGAGCCACGCTCGCATGATGTCTCCTCCCATCTCAGATTCAGAATCCTCTTCATGATCAATCGAATTCACTGAGGGCGCGTAGTATTTCACATCCACTGTTTCAGAGTTGGCTGCACTGACGTGCTAAGACTAGATCCCCACCTCACACATTTCTCGTCTCACGTTAGGGGTACGTAAACTACCCTTCTCGTGGGCCTGATTAGGTCTCTCACAGTATGTCAGACGGGTCACTAACGAAGCCGATCAATGCTCCGACTCATTGACAGGAGGTCGTGCCCCTTCCTCGAACCGTACCTCTCACGCTCTGCAATCTTCAAATGAATATGAACTTTGCGTAGTATGTTCGCATTCGCGCCAGCCCTGGCCTGCTCCGTTTAAATAGATCGGTGTCTGCTCGACGATCAGACTCGGTTACAATGACCGCGTTGAGTCATCCTCAATCTCTAACCCTCAACGACGCTCCACCTCTCTGTTTTCTCTTCTTGCTAGTCATGACTACTTTGCTTGCCTCGGGTCGCATCGCTATCGCAGATCGCGTCGCCCTACATGCGCCACCAGTCCATGTTGCATCGGCGTCATTGTCCGAGAAAGTTGTGCATGAGGTTTCAAAGGTAGTGTTCGCAGATTGACCAATGGACTCACGGAGCTGACGTCCCCTCCCTTCTTAGAACCGCGTCGATACGCTCTACTTGGAGATCGCCGCGTTACAGGGACGTATCAACGAGGCAAACGGGAAGTGTGGATCCTTGGAAAGCTCGCTGCGCGACCTACAGTCAGTAAGGCAGCTTCTGTTGTCGAGCAACGGTAGGCGTGCGGTGACTGCCCTTTTCGAACTCATCAAGCAAATCGAGTCGCTCCACGAATTCGTACAAGAGAAGAAATCTTCTGGCTCGTTGACGGCAGACATAGTCAAAGCCTCCGCGAAGCGCGTGAGCGCCTGTAGATCACAATGCCATGCTGTGGATGGTCACATTGAAGTCCTTTATGGAATAGCAAAGGGCTTGATGAGCAAAGCTTCTGAGGTGTGTTGCATCATTACAAGGGCTGTATACGCGACCCGTTGACTTCCTTGAAACTCTCGTTCTAATGAATGCAGCTCACGACGGAATTCATACACCAAATGAGCGCGGCACACGCGACATCCACCACTATGCAGAGCCTAGATCAGTACGTAAACGCCGTGAAAAATGGCATCGAGAGCGACCGTGATATTATTGTGTACGTATTCTCGTCTATCGACTAGTTTTAGTTCTGAAGGTAATCTGGCGCAGTGAGCGGAAGAAGCACGCAGAACACCATATCGAGGTCGGCAAACGTGCCTTCCTCACCGCAAGAGAGAAGCATAAGGATGAAAAACACTGGCCAGTGCGTTCATCATTTCGTTTGCTTGAATAGTCTCTCACAGTCTTTGTGGACTAGATTACACAAAATATCATCCACTGGTTTCACCTTGATGGAGGTGACTTGACCAAGGGGATGGATTCTGCAGGTAAAAGGATCCAAGCTGCTGAAGAAAACGTGAAAGAGTGCATACAACGTATCCAGCGTACTGACGCCGATCTGCGAAAAGTAGAAGAGGAGGTCAAGTCTCTCAACCACTGTGCAAGTACTATCAACGACGAACGCACGAGGCTCAAGGAGGGGGAAAGACACTGCGCAGATCTCCGCGACGAGATGAATGATCTGATCAAGACATGTCTGCAAGTTTCTCTCTTCCTTGCAGTCCTCGCTGCGAAGAGTAAGACGATCGCAATCCACTACACCGGACAGGAATTTGCGCGAGGTGTCCTGGACTTTACAAAGGCTGTGGAGTCGGGGGAGAGGTGGGACGGGTCGTTGGTGCAGAGCAACCCGGCGGCGTTGGAGGAGACATTGAATTTGATTGCCGAGAGCGACGACAACAACGAATTGGCGTGAACGCCGCGTGATGGATTTATAATACGATATCGATTGGTAGATGTATATATTTAATATTATGCTTAAGAATAACAGGACCTGAAGGGTGTTTTTTTTCGTTCGTCGTCCCGTATGTTTTCTGAAATGCTCAAACTATGGAACCTAGCTTGGAAGCGAACTTTGTGGATCATGGGTTACGTTGATTTTGGAAAGCTGAGATCAACAACAATTGTGGAACCACAACCACATCGTCAGAGAAAAGGCAAGCGATGACCCTGCGAGACCGCATTACGAACTTGAACCGACTCGGCGGATGACATGGTGAACTTGGTTCGCCAAAACGTATACTATGAGATTAGGCTTCACGGGAATGGATTTCGTCTGCTCGCTCACTACAGCATCATTCTCTCCTTCATGCTTACTCCGTTTCCATCTCTCTCCTTCCTCGACTTGCATGGATCGGCTTCCCCTTTACACATCGCTACCATGAACTTACGCAGGGGCTGATGTGGTGCGGGAAGCTGCGGCTGCAGCGCTTGACTCGCGGAAGCCAAATCTTGCTGTTGAATTGTTGGAGCAAGAACGTTCAGTTGTTTGGGGTGAGCTTTTTCAGCTTCGCAGCCCTCACGAAGGGTTGTCGTCTACACTTCCAGGCCATGCCCGTAGACTTCGGGAACTCTCCGTCGCATTGGAGTATGCTAGTGCCGCTCGGGAGCGATCCAAATCACAAATTTTGGAACAAGGGGCAGACAAACATCGCACGCTCGCGATCGAGCGAGATACGCTGCTCCAAAAGATCCGCAGATTCCCTGGTTTCGAACGATTCCTTCTCCACAAAGAATTCTCTCAGCTCCGTGCTTCGACATAATCTGGACCGGTGGTCATCCTGAACGCAGCAGAAAGTCGCTGCGATGCATTACAGTAATTGTTCTTGCCGACAAAGAGGATGTTCTCCACGTCCAGTTTCCCGCGTTTACGATGAAACGAGCTATTGGACTCTAGAATGCTCTAGAGAGTTTGCTTGGGCCTGCTCGTGTCATACCCCCTGATGACAGAGCGGGGCAGCCTGCATCGCGACATAATTCCAACTATGAATCCATGTTATCTACCCTGTGGAAAGGTGTCGTGAAACCAGTCCTCGATGCCCTTGGTTTTTCCGTACGCTACTTTGTGTTGATTGCTTGTGAAACCAACTTGAAGTCACTCACCAAGATTTATGAGCAGACCCCGGGGGGCTTTTCACGCATTTTTTGGTGCCCGACCGGGCCCTTTACATTTCTTCCCTTCCACGCTGCTGGTCTTTACGACGCCAAGTATTCAGAACCTGGACACAAAGTATTCGATTTTGTCATCTCCTCACATGTCCCTACCCTTAGCATCTTTGGTGCCATTCACTCAAGACACCCCTATTCGCAATGATATCCGAGTCTTGGCAGTCCCTCAACCAGCATCAGACGGTCAGTTTCAGCTTCCTGGCGTGCAGACAGAGCTGCAATACATCAAGACGGTCATCAAGAATTCTAGAGCACAAGTCACCCTTCCAGAATCTTCTGTTGGAACAGTCGAGGAGGTACTTGAAGTGATGAAGGATGCGGACTGGGTCCATTTCGCTTGTCAGAGTCCAAGATTCGGGGAAGCAGTGACTAAATCGTCTTGTCATATAGCTAGTGTATACCTGAGACTTTGTACTCTAACGAAGAGTGAAGTCAAAAGGAAGAGTCTGAATATTGAAGCATCCAACCGTTGCATCTAGTTACAAGAAAAGCTACGTGGTTCAATTTACACACTAAGTACGATGACTCTGTCAGTCGTGGGCTCACGGAGCGTGGGCAATCTCTAACTTGAATGCTGCTCCATCTCCATGGGTATCCGTCTAAATACACTTCGTGGGACGCCATCATCCTGGATGACCGTGACTTGCTTGAGCGTGTATCTATTTCTATGGGGTATCCACTGGAAAAAGATAAGCCAATATACGACGCCCAACAATCCAACAAAGAGCGCGACAACGACATGCGACTAGAGCCAATCAGTTTCTGTGTCTTTATACTACAAGAGAGATCGAGTAGCAACTCACGTAGTACGGAATATGTTTGTAGGGCTCATAACCAGCAGATGGTGGTATGATCGGGACCAGAACCAAAAAGACATTCGAGAGGAAGAAGAACATGACTGCAAACCTGTACGCTCGGAACGGAGGGTTCCAATCATACGATTCGAACGCATCGGTATACAACAACAGCAGTCCCCCAGAGATAAGAAGATTGAACAATGCAAGAGGATAAGAGTTGTCTATGTGCCCAATGACCAGAGCGATCGTGGATAGGCTGATCGTGTGCACTTACAATTGACAATGAAGAGATAGGCATCTCCTGGTGGCGCCAACGCCATCAGCAGAACCGAAATCAGGTATTGGGTAAAAAGTCCAGGGAGTGGTGCATTGAATGGCTTGTTGCTTGCAAAGAACGACGAATACGGGAGGACTCCCTCACGTCCCAACTCCTGGACGACTAAAACCTACGTGAAGCATCTACTTCGAGTGCCAATTATAAATTAGCATACCTCGGCCTTGTGTGAATAAAATCGAAAGAATATTCCCTAGCATGGAAAGGGAAATGATAATGCTGAGTGCCTGTAGGAGGGATCAGTCCAAGTATCAACATAGAGCTAGAGTATTTCACCCTCTCCGTTGTAGGACCATACAGATTCCGGAAGAACAACGAGCTGGTGCGAATTAGGTACGTCGAGTGAAGTCATAGGAAACTCTTACGCTGAGATGGTACCTCCATGAAGCATATCTGCTTTGGACACCACTGCAAAGTAAGCCACGTTCACAGCCAGATACACGAATGCTATGGAGCTCATGGCCAGCGGTGCCGCGGTCTTGATCGTCCTAACCGGGTCACGGACTTCGGATAAGGCGTAGTTGGCGTTTGAATATCCAATATAGGACCTAGTACGATCAGCCGTGACATTTGGCATAAGCCAAGAGCGAGCTACCCACCAGATGACGTTGTACATTCCAGTCACGAAAGCGTTTGCTCCAAAGTTGGAACCTTCCCAGAATGTCTGCCATGTATAGTTGTTGGGCTGATCGTATTCCTGCCCGACAGCAAATCCAGGGATACCGAGCAAGCTCAGGAATCCGGACCCAGCAATCAACACTAAGACGACTAGTTTGAACGCACCGAGTGCGTTCTGAAGCCTCAGACCAAAGTTGAGGAACGCCCCATGCACGATGAGACAAAACGTCGAGCACAGGAACGCCGTGATACGGACGTTTGTCGGTGTCGGCTCGTAAGCCAAAGCATGGAGTGCGTCTACAATGGATATCAGTTGTATCTATCGTCACTTCGACGCGAACGCCTACATTCTCCAAAAGCAACGCTCGCCGCGGACATCCAACCCTAGTTGAATTCGAACCGAGGTCACGAAGATGTGCAACAGGACAAACTAGAAAAGACGCTCACGATGAACACGCCATACGTTGCGTAAACGCAGGTGGTCATGAATGCAGGGCGACGGAAGACATACTCCATGTAGGTCTTTTCGCCACCGCTCCGGGGTAGGCCCTATATCAGCAAAATGTGAGAAACACACTGCCACTAGAGCGTACAGTATATCATACTGTGCCGAACTCAATATAGACCGCCGTCCCTGCGGCGGCGACCAAGGCTCCGAGAATCCACATGACAAATGTCATCCCCACACTTCCCGATGAGTTGAGAATGATGCTGGGTCCCGCAAAGACTCTAGTACATGGTGCGGTCAGCGTATCTCCATCCCAGAGCGAGATAAACATACCCAGTCCCAATCGCCCTGTTGAAGATGAGGGATGCAGCACTGAGCACCCCTAGTAGTAGAGACGGTCATTAGCTTTCGCCCTGTGTAGTATGAGCACATGTGATAACTCACCCAGCTGGCGTTTACTGTCGGGAACATCGTCGGTGAACGACCTAGAGTTCACTGGTAGGAATAAGAGTGAGTCGACCCCATTGGCTTGCTCGGATCCCTACTCACGAACCATTCTCGATGTCCGCTCGACGCGCCGTCGGCGCCCTCGCTATGGACTGAAGAAGGGGTTCAGTCTCTGAAGTTGCTGGTCCTAGCGTGGGGCGCGACGAAGATACTGCATCATGGTGCGACATGAGCGTTTGGACAAGACGAAGCTGCCGTGTGATTCTGAGTGAATGAACCGAAATACGAAGTTGCGCTAATTTCGAGGTGCCATCGCGTCATCGCTCCATGTTCGCAGGTAAGTTCGGATGAACGTGGGTGATCACGTACATCCAAACCTGAAGGTCCTCTCGACGGCCTCTCCTTGCTTTCACTGTACATGAATACACCAACTCTTGCGCCAACTTCGGAAGTGAGGCTTGCCAGTGGCGGACGTCGTTTCCTGGGTTGGAACATTTCGTGTATTGAACTCGCAAAGACATCCAGCAGGGAGAAGACGCGGTCGTTCAAATAGTACACTAACGGGCCCATCCCGAGCAAACCGTCGGCAATACATCACCTACGCTTCGACTGATCCAAAAGAAAACTGTCGAAGGGGATGAAGGTACGGGATTCTGTGCCACTCCGTGCTCATATGTTTGTCAAGACAACGACTCGAAGGTCTAAAACCATAGCGAGGGAACGAACCCCACTTTGTAAACCAGTATGTAGTCGCTGTCATCCTAAAGCATGCTCAACGACGTATCGCCCTACACACGAGCAATACGGCACTTCGGAACCTTCCGCATGAACGCCTGAGGTGAGCTACGACGCGCGCGCTCTTCGTGTTCGTGGGCCCGCTAACAGTTGGAAAGGCCAAAGGATGACGGCAAATCACCCATCCAAAGGGACTGGACATTTGTGTTTTACTCTGGAATCGCCTCTGCAACTCTTTTATTTAATGGGACGTCTGTCGAAGAGAGGGTCGATTCATTGAAGGGTACGAGATAGAGTTCATCAGGAAATGCCCTTTATAGGTCCCAGCGCAAAAATGAGGTAACAAGGTTTCATCCGTCATCCTGAAGACGACGGCACAGTGGGATCATGAAGGTGACTGTAGAGCTAGCTTGCTAAATGACACAATGATAGCAAAGTGTCTCGAGTCTACCAAGTCATGTAGTTAAGACGCTCCATCCAGTGATCTAGACCTGCCTAATCTCGCTCCGTCTCAATCGGTATCCGTCTGAAAACATTTCGTGTAACGCCATCATCCTGTTTGACCGTCACGTGCTCGAGGGTGTATCCACTTCTCCGGGGCATCCAACGGAAAACGATAAACCAATACACCACACCCAACGATCCCATAAATAGTGCGACGGCGACGTGTGACTGGATTGCATTAAGCTCATCCGTTTGTACTCGCAGACGACTGAACAACTTACATAATACGGGAGATGTTCATATGGCCCATGACCAGTGGTTGGTGGTATCAGCGGAAATACCATCAGAAAAGCATTGGAAAGGAAGAAAAACACGACCGCAAACTTGTACGCTCGGAATGGAGGGTCCCAATCGTAAGATTTGAACGCGCCGCTGTACAACAGCAGTAGTCCGGCCGACATAAGAAAGTTAAACAATGCACGAGGATACGAGATGTCTAGCGCCCAATGATCAGAGCGATCATTGGTAAGCCAGGGGGGAGTACTTACGGTTGGCTAAGAAGACGAAGGCGTCCCCCGGTGGCGCCAGCGCCATCAGCAGAACCGAAACCAGGTATTGGGTGAAAAGTCCAGCAAGTGGAGCATTGAATGGCTTGTTACTCGCAAAGAAGGAAGAATACGGGAGGACTCCCTCACGCCCCAACTCCTGGACGACTAGCATCTCGTGTAAGGTGTCATCCTTACATGCAGATCAGAGGCTGCATACCTCTGCCTTGGGCAAATAAAACCGAAAGAATATTCCCTAGTATGGTAAGAGAGACTACGACGCTGAGTGCCTATGTCAAGGATAAGCTCAGGCATTGGCATCAATTCGGACTACGCCACCCTTTCTGTTGCAGGACCATACAGATTCCGGAAGAACAACGCACTGATGAGAGTCAGGTATGTCGTGTTAAACCACGGAAAACTCTTACGCAGGAATGGTACCCCCATGAAGCATATCCGCCTTGGATACCACCGCAAAGTAAGCCACGTTCACGGACAGATACACAAACGCTACGAAGCTCATGGCCAGCGGTGCTGCGATCTTGATCGTCCTAACTGGATCGCGGATTTCAGACAATGCATAGTTGGCGTTCGAATAACCAGTGTAAGTCCTGGTACGATCAACCTTGACGTCCGCCAAAAGTCGATACTAAGTTACCCACCAAATGACGTTGTACATTCCAGTCACGAATGCGTTGGCCTCAAAGTTGGTATCCTTCCAGAATGTCTGCCATGTGTAGTTGTTGGGCTGATCGTATTCCTGTCCGACAGCGAACCCAGGGACACCAAACATACTCAGAAGACCGGACCCAGCAATCAACACCAGGACGACCAGTTTGAATGCGCCGAGTGCGTTCTGAAGTCTCAGACCAAATTTGAGGAACGCCCCATGTACAATGAGACAAAATGTCGAGCACAAGAACGCCGCAATACGGACGTTTGTCGGTGTCGACTCGTAAGCCAAGGCATGGAGCGCATCTAGAGTGGATGTCAGTATATCTACTAGTCACGTCGGAGTGAACACTCACACTCCCCAAAAGCTACGACCTGTGGGGACATCCAGCCCTGGTTGAATGCAAACCAAGGTCACAGAAGTATATAACAAGATGAGATGGAAGAGGACTCACGAGGAATATGCCATACATTGCGAAAACGCAAGTGGTCATGAACGCAGGACGTCGAAAGAGATACTCCAAGTACGTCTTTTCACCACCACTCCGAGGAAGGCCCTATAGTCATACCAGAAGGAATGAACAATCGTGCCAACAACGCGTAAGTGCAAAGTCGTACCGTCCCGAATTCAACGTACACCGCCGTCCCTGCGGCGGCAACTAAAGCGCCAAGAATCCACATGACGAATGTCATCCCTACGCTTCCCGATGAACTGAGAATGATACTAGGTGTTGCAAAGACTCTAACATGGAATACGATCAGCATTCATTTCTCCCTGCAGAGGCAGAATGCACATACCCAGAACCAATCACTCTGTTGAAGATGAGAAACACGGCACTGAATAACCCTAGAAGAACAGACATCAGCACTCGTCCAGCACACCAACCCGCTGAACAACTCACCTAACTGACGTCTGTCGTCGGGCACATCGTCCGTAAGAGACCTAGGATTCACTGGTAGGGAAAGGTGTGAGTCTGTCGTCGATACGGATGGCGTTTGACGAACCGTCCTCGAGGTCCTCTTGACGCGCTTGCAGAAGGGGTTCTATCTCCGAGCTTGCTGGGCCCAACATAGGTCTCGACGGAGATGGTTCATCATGGTAGGACATGGGACACTTCAAGCCTAAAAGACGTGGTACTGAAAATGAACCGAAGGGCGCGCCCATTCAATTTTGGGGTGCCCACTTCGCAACTTTGTGGCGGTTCATGCGCAACTTGTTTGCCTCCCGATCTGAGACTCTATTTTTGTTGTTTTTGCTACAAAGCACATGCCAACTATCCAGTATTTCGATGCGAGGACCGGATTGACTGACATCATTTCCGAACACCGGCGTTCTCTTTTGTTGGACTCAGAAACGCGTCCGACTTTAAATAGCAGAAAAGTGAGGTTGGACAAATTTGTGACCAGTAACTTTCTGGCAGTGGTCTCGTTTATTTCACAGAGTATTCGACGGCTGGTTACGACCAACACGTCGGCGTTGTCGGTAGAAACTGGATGCTTTCGTTCCTTTGGTGTCCGTTGGTGTTCACTCAAGCTGTGTCCTCACCTCCTACCCCCCGATCGATCGGTTTTGACGGGACATATGCACGACGACTTGGGACTTGGAAATTGGATCGGCTTTGATTTCGGATGGGAGAATGTCAATGCAAACTAAATTCACCAGTCTCACGCCTAGGCACAACGTTTTGTCAGCCAGTCGATTTTTTTGTCTATCGTTTGACAAGATCAACACCCATCTCCCGAAATTTTTACAAACCTTTGGGACGTCAGGAATGTGATAATCTGGACATTCGAGCCCATTGAGTCCTCAAGTTCTAACACTCCATCCAGTGAGCTAGGGTTTGCCTAGTCCCCCTCCGTCTCCACGGGTATTCGTCTAAATACATTTCGTGGAACTCCATCATCTTTGATTAACGTCACCTGCTCGAGAGTGTATCCACTCCTGTGGGGCATCCACCGAAAAACGATAAACCAGTACACCACACCCAACAATCCCATGAACAGCGCGACAACGACATGCGACTGGATTGCATAAGGTTCATCCATTTGTACTGCACAAAAAACCGAGCAACTCACGTAGTATGGAAGATGTTCATAAGGTTCATAACCGGCAGAGGGTGGTATGATTGGCACTAGAACCAAAAAGACGTTCGAGAGGAAGAAGAACACGACTACAAACTTGTACGCTCGAAATGGAGGGTTCCAATTATACGACTCGAATGTATCGGTGTACAACAACAGCAATCCTCCCGAGATAAAAAGGTTGAACAACGCAAGAGGATACGAGATATCTGCCGTTCAACGATCAGAATGACTGCTAGTAGGCTAGAGGCGAGTACTTACGGTTGACTAAGAAGACGAAGGCGTCCCCCGGCGGCGCCAACACCATCAAGAGAACAGAAACCAGACATTGTGTGAAAAGTCCAGCAAGTGGTGCATTGAATGGCTTGTTGCTCGCAAAGAACGAAGAATACGGGAAGACTCCCTCACGTCCCAACTCCTGGACGACTAGCATCTTATGTAAGGCGTCTTGCTCATATTCAAATCAGAGATCGAATACCTCTGCCTTGCGCAAACAAAACAGAAAGAATGGTCCCCAGTATGGAGAGAGAGATTATGACGCTAAGCACCTGTGCCAAGAATAAGCTCAGGTTTCAGCATAAGACTGGACTACGCCACCCTCTCCGTTGCAGGACCATACAGATTCCGGAAGAATAATGCACTAGCGAGTGTAAGGGTATGTCGTGTAAGCTAAGGAAAGCTTTCTTACGCGGGGATGGTACCCCCATGAAGCATATCTGCCTTGGACACCACTGCAAAGTAAGCCACGTTCACAGACAGATGCACAAACGCTACGAGGCTCATTGCCAGCGGTGCTGCGATCTTGATCGTCTTAATTGGATCGCGCACTTCAGACAATACGTAGTTGGCATTCGAATAGCCAGCGTAGGACCTGGTATGATCAGCTGTGACATCTGCCAAAGGTCGACACCGGGCTACCCACCAGATGACATTGTATATTCCAATCACGAATGCGTTTACCCCAGAGTTAGAGCCCTCCCAGAATGTCTGCCACTTGTAGTTGTTAGGCTGATCATGCTCCTGCCCGACAGCGAACCCAGGGACACCGATCAAACTCAGGAATCCGGACCAAGCGATCACCACTAAGACGACCAATTTGAACGCACCGAGTGCATTCTGAAGTCTCAGACCAAATTTGAGGAACACCCCGTGCACAATGAGACAGAACATCGAGCACAGGAACGCCGTGATACGGACGTTTGTCGGCGTCGGCTCGTAAGCCAAGGCATGGAGTGCATCTGCAATGGATATCAATTACATGTATCACCACTTCAATGTGAATGCCTACATTCTCCGAAGGCTACACTCGGTGCGGAAATCCAGCCCTGGTTGAACACGAGCCGAGGTCATGCAAGCATACAACAAAGTGAGACGGGAGAAAACTCACAACGAACATGCCATACATTGCGAAAATGCAGGATGTCATGAACGCAGGGCGCCGAAAGAGGTACTCCAAGTACGTTTTTTCACCACCACTCCGAGGAAGGCCCTATGGTCATACCGGAGGGAATGAACAATCGTGCCAACGACGCGAAAGTGCAAAGTCGTACCGTCCCGAATTCAACATACACCGCCGTCCCTGCTGCGGCGACCAAAGTGCCGAGAATCCACATGACAAACGTCATCCCCACACTACCCGATGAACTGAGAATGACACCGGGTGTTGTAAAGATCCTGGTATGGAGTACAGTCGATATTGGTTTCCCAAACAGAGGAAAAACCGACCTACCCAGCTCCGATTACCCTGTTGAAGATGAGGAACGCGGCGCTGAGTAACCCTAGAAGAACAGACGCCCATCAGCGATCGTCCTGCATATCAACTGCTGAATAACCACCCAACTGGCGCCTGTTGTTGGGTACATCATCTGTAAATAACCTACGATTCACTAGTAGGAACAAGAGTCAGCCGGTCGTCGATATTGGTCTACTAGGATTGCCTCTGACAAACCATTCTCGACGTCCTCTTGACGCGCCCCTGCGCGGGGTGCCTTCGCAATTGTGCGTAAATCCCACGATTGCAGAAGGGGTTCTGCTTCTGAACTTGTTGGTTCCAATGTAGGTCTCGATGAAGACGATTCATTATAGTGTGGCATGGTCGCTGAGACACATGGAGGCCAAGTTTGGACTCGGAGCCGAAACGCGCCGGCAGCCCCACTGGCATAGGTCACGTGTACCATACATGCCCGGGGCCGTCGTACTAGTAGCACTCCTCGAGGTAGAGGTAGTTCAGTTCGTCTTATCCCCTTACCTCGTAATCGCCCGTACAGATCCTGGTCCAGTTCTGTCTAGCCAGATCCCACCATTTCCCGCAACTAGCCACGGTGAGCTTCTACAGCCCGGATTTTAAGGTGCCATGGCATCAACTTCACATGTTTGTGGCATTTCCGGGTCATGCCACGCAACTTGTTCGTCTCCCCAATCTGAAGGTCTGGGTTCATTTTCGTTCCTTTCGCTCATGATAAAGTACAAACTAATTATCTAGTACTTAGATGCAAAGAACGGATTAACAGACGTCGTTTCCTCCGTGATTCCCTTTATTGAAGCCAGAATGGCGTCCGAATAACAAATGCATGTCTCGGCCGCTGGATGAGTCAGATTAGCGGATTAGCTGTTCGTGGGTCGCGGAACCTACGGTCATAGCAGGAGAAGACAATGGCCTTGATCCAGTCATCCAGTCATTTAGCTCCCAGAGATCGCCATTTCAGGGCATGATCATTTTTCACAGGTGTCCATTCTGCTAACCATTGCCCCGCAGACTGATGACCGAGTTGTTGGAATATGCAGTAAAGGACATGGCTAAAGTGCTTTTCAGGACCATTCTTACTCCCACAGCACCGCAGTAAATCAAACCCTCGCCAAGTGTAGCTGAGGAACGATGCATGGTGCGAATCACCGTGCAATAGCCGACATTGCTGTTTGCCCGTGCCTAGGAGAAACGTACAGTTTCCAATCTAAATGATGGTTCAAAGACTGGTGCAAGCAGTGTAACATCTGCGCGACTGGTTCTGAATCCTTTGTGCGTCACTGACCGTTTCTCCCTTCATGGCCTCCTTTTTCGTGTAAATGCTAGTACATACTCTGTGTTTGCCCCAGTCTACCCGAACAGAGATTGTTTGCAGCAGTTCATTCACCTACAGGACATGTACTCCACGATATGTGGATGGCTCCGCCCTACGAGACGCCAGAAGGGTGAAGCTGAGCAGCACACTGGCAGGTCTCTTCACACGGCACTTGTATGTCCTCGCCCCAGGTTATCTTGACCACGCCAGATGGGGTTGGTGTATTAGCGCAAGTGGTTACAGTACCTCTCAACTTCAAGCACTTCATCCAGTAATCTAGGACTTCTCTAATCCCGCTCCATCCCTGTGGGTATCCGTCTAAACATATTTCGTGGGACGCCATCATCCTGGATGACCGTCACTTGCTGGAGCGTGTATCCATTCCTTTGGGGTAACCAACGGAAGACGATGAACCAATATACTACACCCGATAATCCAACGAAGAGCGCCACGACGACGTGCGACTGGAGGACATTAGGTTCACCTCTGCACTACATGAACGACGGAGCAACTCACGTAATACGGGAGGTGTCTGTAGGGTTCATGACCAGCAAACGGCGGTATGATCGGCACAAGCACCAAAAAGACGTTCGAGAGGAAGAAGAACACGACCACAAACTTGTACGCTCGGAATGGAGGGTTCCAGCCATACGACTTGAATGCGTCAGTGTACAACAACAGTAGTCCGATGGAGACAAGAAGGTTGAGTAATGCGCGAGGAAACGAGGTGTCTGGCACCCAATGATTAGAGCGGTCGTTGGCAAGCTGGGGAGAAGCACTAACAATTGGCCAGGAAGGTAAATGCGTCCCCTGGTGGCGCCAACGCCATCAGCAGAGCCGAAACCAGGTATTGCGTGAAAAGCCCGGGAAGCGGTGCATTGAATGGCTTGTTGCTCGCAAAGAACGAAGAATACGGAAGGACCCCCCCACGTCCTAACTCCTGGACGACTAGCATCTCTTGTAAGGCGTCTTGCTCATATCAAATCAGAAATCATGTACCTCTGCCTTGGGCGAACAAGGTCGAGAGAATAGTCCCCAGTATGGAAAGGGAGATTACAGCGCTGAGTGCCTATGTTAAGGATAAGCTCAGGAACCAGCATAAAATCAAACTACCCTACCCTTTCTGTTGTGGGACCATACAGATTCCGGAAGAACAATGCACTGATAGGGATCAGGTGCGTCGAGTAAAGTCATGAGAAACTCTCTTACGCAGGGATGGTATCCCCATGGAGCATATCTGCCTTGGACACCACTGCAAAGTATGCCAGGTTCACGGACAGATACACAAATGCCACGAAGCTCATTGCCAGCGGTGCTGCAATCTTGATCGTCCTGATTGGATTGCGCACTTCCGACAGAGCATAGTTGGCGTTCCAATAACCAGCGTAGCACCTGGTACAATCAGCCGTGACACCCGCCAAGAGTCGGTACAGAGCTACCTACCAGATAACGGTATACATTCCAGTCACGAAGGCGTTGGCCCCAAAGTCGGAGCCCTCCCAGAATGTCTGCCATGTGTAGTTGTTGGGTGGATCATATTCCTGCCCAACAGCGAATCCAGGGATACCCAGCGAGCTCAGAAAACCGGACACAGCAATCCACACCAAGACGACTAGTTTGAATACGCCGAGTGCGTCCTGAAGTCTCAGACCGAAGTTGAGGAACGCGCCGTGGACGGTGAGACAAAACGTCAAGCACACGAACGCTACGATACGGACGTTTGCAGGGGTAGGCTCGTAAGCTAAGGCACGGAGTGCATCTAAAATACATATTAGTGCATCTGCTGGTCAGATCGGAGTAAATGCCTACATTCTCCGAAAGCTACGCTCTGTGGGGAAACCCAGCCCTAATCGAATCCGAATCGAGGTTGCAAAGGTGTACAACAAGATAAGATGGGGGAAGACTCACGACGAATATGCCATACATTGCGAAAAGGCAAGTGGTCATGAACGCAGGGCGTCGAAAGAAGTACTCCATGTACGTCATTTCCCCACCACTTCGAGGGAGACCCTATAGTCATACCAACCCGGTATGAACAGCCGTGCCAACAAGGCATAAGTGCAAAGCCGTACCGTCCCGAATTCGACGTACACTGCCGTTCCTGCGGCGGCAACCAAAGCGCCGAGAATCCACATGACGAACGTCATCCCCACGCTTCCCGATGAATTGAGGATGATACTGGGTGTTGTGAAGACACTAGTACGGAGTGAGGTCTGCGTTCGTTTATTATAGAAGAGGTGAGGCGGACATACCCAGCTCCAATCACACCGTTGAAGATGAGGGAAGTGGCGCTAAGTAACCCTACCAGAACAGATATCCATTAGTGCTCATGCTGCACACCGACCCACTAAATGGCCCACCCAACTGGCGTTTGTCGTCTGGTACATCGTCCGTGAGAGACCTGGAGTTCACTGGAAGGAACAGGAGTGAGCCGGTTGTCGATATTGGGTGACACGAACGGCCCGAACCGTTTTCGATGTCCTCTTGACACGCCGTGGGCGTCGTCGCGATTGAGCGTGAGTACCGCGATTGTAAAAGGGGTTCCGTCTCTGAACTCTTTGGGACCGACGTTTGTCTCGACGAAGATCGTTCACCATAGTACGACATGGTTACTTGGACACGTCGAGCCTGAGAGGTGTACTGGTGCAAACGAACCAGCTACAGAGTGCGTCGCACCCATTTTAAAGTGTGATGGCACCCACTTGTCAAGTTTTGCGGAACTTATCCGCGCCTCGCTGAATTGAAGGTCAAACTCTTACCACATTCGCTACAAAGTACACGTCAATTATCCAGTATTCAGCGCAGGGAGCGGATCGACAGACATCGTTTCCTCTGGAATCCTCTTTAGTTCTAGTGAACCCAGAAAGGCGTCCGACTCGTCTACTGGCCGGCCTCAGTCATCCGAACTTGGCCGAGGTAGTATACCTCGGTTCAACCACTCTCACTTGCCTTTCTTTGCTAGCTGTCGTCCAATCGCAGCTCTCAAAGGCAGTGGCACAGCCATCAAATGATAACGTCATATTCTGCTCTGCAGATAAGCTGGCAGAAGACGCGGCGACCCTCACTCGTACAAGCGTGATAAGGTTGAAAGAGTACGCACTGATCACACTCTATGAAACCTAGGCTTGGCCCATTTGGCTTCCTATGAGAGGTCTACTTGCTAGCAAGCAATAACTATTGCCTTTACACCCTTAATGACTAGGTCTCATCGTACCATAGGCCCGCCCTATCCACATGTCGGATGTCACGAGACGAATTGCAAGCGTTGAGCAGGACGAGGATGATTCCATGTCGTAAATACCGACGAAAGATTTGAGCAAGAGGATCAAGAATCAGGAATCGGAACGAGCGCCAAAAGGTCTACACGAAATGAATATGGGAAATAATGCATTGAAACTGTCGTAACAAACGTTCCCGAAAGACTAGGGCGCTCCAGTGGTCAAATTATGAAGGCGCCATTCTTCGATCAAGCTACACGTTTCCAACGTGCATCTAAACGCAAGGACGGTTTAAGGACATCGTTGCCTTCGGAACCCCTCTTTGTCGAACCCACAATAGTCCCGAACACAAAGATTACGCGTGAGCGAGCCATCGACATGACCACCGTTTTGTTGGTCAGTAGGGGGACGCTCGGCAACTGTCGCATAGGTTGTGCGGGCTCAGGCTTGTGCTGTGGATGGGGCGCTCGACTCAGTTACGGGTAATACCTGCCACGTGATCGGTCACGAGACGAGTGGGCTGAGATGGCGGTTTAATGTTTCCGCATGCTCGGCAGACCTCATTTCCTTTTGAATTCTTCTTTTATCCCACCTGCAAACTTGAAGCTTGACATCCGGATAGCAGCGTTTAAACTCCCAAGGCTTACAACAGAGAAGTGTCAGAAAAAGTAATCGACGTATTGCAAGAAACGGCACTCGATAGAACCGATGGTAAATGCTAGGAAAAGACCACAGAACGTTACTATTTCAAGTCCAAAGGCCAAGTTTTGTTAACCAATCCCGGCACAACGAGCATTAAATCATAGGGTAGCACTAAGACCTCCGCGTAAAACAGCTTGGATCCCCGGAATGATTCTCGAATTGTTGCAAGTTGTGACGACAATGGATGGTTCGTCGTACTGTGGCAATTCCGAGTCCTGCTTGGGTGGATCAGGAAGTGCTCTATGCAGGTATGGTTCTATTTCCAGAGATCCTGCCTGATCTTTATCCTTGATGCTATCAGAACAGGCGTAAAAGGGATTGGATCGTGGCCTGGTGTACTCACTACGTTAGTGGTGGTCTCTTCCATCGATGACGGTTCTGTCTGTTCTTCATTCAACACAGATAGAGTATTCATGACCTAGAGGACATTATCAACCAAGCTTTCTCACCCAGGGGGTGCAAGCTCACTTTGAAACCCAGGTTCGCATTCCGTCCGTGCAAATGACCCGCCGTGACCACCGAGCGCGCCAGAGTTGCCCGCTCCCGCTTCAAATCCTGATACTCGGTCCGGATCTCCTCCAGCCTACCCTGCAGCTCCGCATTCTCCTTGCGTACCCGCGCTGCCTCTTTGCGAAAGGCATCCCTTTCCTGACGCACGTCGGCAAGATCGCTGAGGCGCCGCGCATTCTCGGCTTGGAGCTGTTGTATGACTTTGCGTTGGCGGATCTGGACGCTCTGGAGCTGTTCGATGAGGCGCCCTGGGTTTCTTTCCATCTCTTGCTTTTGCTCTTCAGTCTTCTGTGTTCGTTCCTGCTATGGGATTGGACTTAGGCCCGACGGAGAGTTTTTAAGGGTTCGAGCTTCCTTGGCCCGTTCTCGTTCACAGCACTAGCTGACAGGGCGACCGAGCCCAGTTCAAACCATCTTGATCCTCCTTATGATGTCGTTATTCACTCGTTGCGCCCCGGGCTTACCATTGGTTGGGTCGAGGAGCTGAGTTGAGGGGCCTGTGTTCATTTGGTTTGAAGCTGTGTCTGACAATCAAAGCAGACTGCAGTCTTTGATCGAGACGGCACGAATTGGCCGAGTACGAGGGCTGTGTTGTAACTTTTTTTGTTGATGCAATCTCCGCCCTTTCCCCCTCAGGTGGGATTGTCAACGTGGCCAACTCGAGGAGTGCTGGAACGCGGGCAGCCAGCTGAACGCGGGTGCTGAACGTGGGCAAGTTCATCGTTGATCGGATCGTGCTTCATCATGGATTAACGATTTCCCGACGTGCTATTAGAGCTCAGGCCTCGGCTCTTAGGTTTTTAGAGGTTACCAACGTGGGCACGTGCGACGGGTGCATCAACTTGGTTCTGTGCGATTCGCTCAAAAACAACTTTCCATGCAGCCCAGTAGCTGTCTGGGTCGTGATCGTGGTGGATGTGCCAGATGATCATTAGATATTCTGGTGGCAATGTCAACCGTCCATGCAGCTCGGTACAGGTGCTCGATCGGTGCGATGTTTCAAAAGTGTTCCGACTCGGAGTGTTTGACCTGCAGAGCGTTTGAACTCCGTTGCAACGTCGAGCAAAGATACAGCCATCCGCGTTGTCGACGTTCTAGAGCCCGGAATTCACGTGGGAAAATTGACGAGAACGACTATAGACCACGAAAGGAAGAACTGGGCTGTGAAGGTATCCGACATTGCAGACGAGCACGTTTGGCTGCTTTTCTGCGGTGCTGACTGCCAGTGGCTAAGCTACCTCACGTAACGATCTGGGGTTCGGGATGTGTTCGAACCGAGACAAGTACATGCAGCGACGAGAGACTAATACATGAAGGGAGTACGACGACAATATGTAGTCCACAATGAAGCTCATAGTAGACCGATGCTCCTCAGTCCCGTAGATAGTGCAAAGACTACACCCTTTTGGGTTCACTAGAGTAGAGTCCGGTTTACGCACAGGACTCGTGGAGATGGACGGATCAACGTGGGGACCATATGGCCTGATTTCATCCGATGCACTAGTTGCCTGGACACCCAGGTGTTTGTGCCACGCACACGACCGCTCCATCTTCAAATCACCAATTTGGTCTTTTCCGATCGTGATCCACGCCGCATCAGAGGAAATTTTGAAATATATCCACTCAACCTCTATCTTGTCATTCCCAAGATGTTATACACTTCTTCAAGTGGCAGGTGACTACAAAGATGGAACATGACGTGGAGGCGTGCATCGTCGAAGGCAACCAGGATAGCGTGAGCACGAGAGGTACTTGGAGCACAGACTCGTTCGCCCCTCCGAGCGTCACACTTATTTCAGATAATATCATCCAGACGACGAGAGATCGGAAGCGGCTGGCTATGGTGGACATGTCGCCCAAGTAGGGTTCCGCACGGGTAACACCGTGGCACTCAAAGTCAACACCGTACCCGTACCCGCAGACACCGTACCCTTGACGGGTACGGGTACACACCGACCCGTCATTATGGCGGTGTATTCGCGGGTAAGTACATCAGATATCACATAATACAAGCCTTACAGACTATGTACCCCTTCCATTCTCCGGCGGTTCTGGGGCCTCTGATTCATCCCTCTTTCGCTTTTGAGTTTTCACAGCAGCTAGTAAGTCCTCCATGAAGAGTAGGTCACACCTTCCCCAAGCACCTAGACAGAGGAAAGCACGGATGGTAGAAGGTGACAGCCGGTTGTGTGTGAAGTGAAGAAGCTGTCGGCCTTGTGAGAACATCCGCTCAACAGCAGTCGAGGTCGCTAACAGTAATACTATGAATGTAGATGTAGTTAAATGTAGACACAAAACTCATACCCGGAACAGAAAGTCTTGACAGTTGGGGGGTGAGGATACTTGTCAAGTTCACTGACAGTAGGAGTGCCAGATGATGATGAGGTTCTGACGGCGTAATTGGCAAAATCATCATCCTCAAGTAGTACTCTCTGTAAGTTCAGTGAAATGAAACTCATGATTACGCACATACCGAGTCCAAGTTTGGGATTGAGGACATCTCTTCTGGGGTTGGCCGACGTTCAAGTTGTTTCTGGAACAGACAATTAGTAGAATATTCTGAGTGAATCAAATCAATATGCTTGGTGGGCTTGGAACGAGCATGTGAAAGTGCTCGACAAGCTTTCTTCAAGGGGCGGGAGAGCGTCGTTGCTGTGCCCTTACTAGTGGTGACAGTCAAAGCTACATTGGAAAGAGATGACGCAGCAGAACAAAAGGATGCAGCGGAGGGGCTTGGAGAGGATACACGACAGTAAGATGGTGCATTGTCAGGTAGTTTGGCAGGCATGGGGGGAAGTTTCAGCATTACTTTGGGAGGCATCTCAGAGTAGTGCTCACGACGAGCAAACTTGATCTCAAGTCCATCCTTATTGCATCTAGTACATACTTTTTCAGTCCTTCAGACGATATCCGCAGACTGGTCCTCGAGAAATTGCATAGCACGGCAATGAAGACAAGATCGATCAGATCCATAGTCCCTGCTCATTCATCCTTGAGCAAGGAATGTGGCACTTAGCATTTAATTGCTTCTGTGGCAAGCACAATTATAGTCCTGGAAGGTGGCGGACGGCGGCGACTTCAATGACAGGCCGCTACATTACGAGAGTACCACGGAGCCCCAAATCCTCAAGTCAAACCCATAGAACACCGCCAACCCGCGGTGAAATGCACGGTGAGCCTGCGGGTCCAGCTATTCAAACCCGTACCCATACCCTCAATACCCGTAGGTCAAACACCGCGGTGTTACCCGTACCCGTGCGTTTCCCTACGCCCAAGCAAACGATGAGATCTGTCGACTCGAGCCACAAACCACAGCTGAGGAGGAACGTTTGCAGGCGAGGCAAACAGAGAAGTTGGAGAAGTTG
>JBBPKJ010000528.1:0-22512 GCA_038089195.1 Brasilioporus rufonigricans | reverse complement strand
ACCCTCCCCTCCCCGAGGACCTTCCTCCCTACCACCACCGCCCACATCCAGCCGCGCTTCTCCGGCTTCACCTCCCGTCCCAGGCACTCTTCCGTCTCGTCCTCCTACACCCCCGAAGACGAAACCGCCGCGTCCCTCTTGCTGCGCATCAGCAACACCTCCCCTCGCACCGCGGACGCCGCGCACGCAGGGTATGCCTTGACGCCCAGCAGGCTCCTGGGGCTGAGTGCAGAAAGATAGATGACGTCGCATGGTTGGTTTGGTTGTAAGTTGAAAGGACGATGAAACGTATGTCGTACTTGGTTACTGTAGTACTAGCATTAGGATCGGAATGGGATATTTGCGCTTGTTTTCCTCTTCCCCCATGTTCAGACCACTCCTCCTCCGTGCACGGATACGATGCTACTCGGACGCCGCGCGCTCGCAGGCCAAGACAGAGCGTAAACGACGACAGGGGGTCAGCACGTCTCCCCTGCACCCGACCCGTCCTCACAACAACCACAGGGCGGCACCTTTCTCGACCATGTCCTCATACACCTCCGCGGCGGTACGCCCTCTGATGCACCACCCTATCCACCCCTAACCCACCCCAGGCAGAGGCGGCAACGGCTGCGTCGCCTTCCACCGCGAAAAATTCAAGGCCATGGGCCCGCCCTCGGGTGGCAACGGCGGGCGCGGCGGCGACGTCTACATCCTCCCCACCCCCGCCCTCACCACCCTCGCCGCAGTCCCCAAACGCGTCCGCGGACACCCCGGCGCGCATGGCCGCGGCACCTGGCAAAACGGGCGCAACGCACCCCCCACGATCATCCACGTCCCCCTCGGCACCGTCGTGCGCGAGCTCCCGCGCGACGACCCGCGGCGCGCCAAGGACGTGTGGGAGGCCGAGGAGGAGGCCCTCGAGGCGCTCCCCCCCGACGCGCGCCGCCAAAAGATGCGCGACACCCGGTGGGTGCACTATCCGCGCGCCGAGGAAGACAATGTGCATCGCGACGTGTTCAAGCAGGCCGAGGCGGCGCTCTGGCGGGAGGAGCGTGAACGGCGGTGGGCAAGTATGCAGCGAGCGGGCCGCCCGATCCACCTTGACCTGCGCGAGTCTGAGCGCCTCGAGGAGGATGTCGACGCGCCGCTCGCGCTCGGCAGGACCGAGTACCTAGGCCATCTCGTCGCGCAGGGGGGCAGTGGCGGCTTGGGCAATCCACACTTTGTCTCGCCGGTCAACCGCTCGCCCAAGTTTGCGACCAAAGGGCACGAGGGCGAGCGCGTCACGCTCGAGCTCGAGCTCAAGATTATTGCAGACGTGGGGCTCGTCGGCATGCCCAACGCGGGCAAGAGTACGCTGCTCCGCGCACTCACTGGCGGGCGTGCCAAGACCGAGGTCGCGAGCTACGCCTTCACCACGCTGAATCCCGTCCTCGGCGTCATCCGCGTCGCCGACGACGGTACATTCGAGGGCCAACTCCACAACGTACACGTCTTTGAGGAAACCGCCGTCGAGGACGCACGGCGTCTCGAGCAGCTGACACCGGAGGCGACGGAGACAGCCACCGCACTCGACGCGTTCTCTATCCTCGAGTCTTTTCGCTTCACGATCGCGGACAACCCCGGCCTCATCGCACGCGCGTCCGAGGACGTTGGCCTTGGGCACTCGTTTCTGCGCTCGATCGAACGGTCGCACGCGCTCGCGTACGTCGTCGACCTCTCTGCGCCCGCGCCGTGGGACGCCCTCCGCGTGCTGCGCGAGGAGCTGGACAGGTATCAGCCCGAGATGAGCACCAAGGCGCGGCTCGTGATCGCCAACAAGGCAGATTTGCTTGCGGGCGACGGGGACACGAGTGCAGTAGAGGCGGCGCGGGAGAAGCTACGGCAGCTCGAGGCTTACGTGCAGGCTGAGATGGGTGCGATGGACGTCGTCCCGGTCTCGGCCAAGTTTAGCCAGAACCTGAAGCGGGTGGTGGGATTGATGCAGGGGTACGTGAGGGAGGCGAGGGAGGGGTAGACTAGGGTACTAGCTAGATACGTGCTACACAACAAACGCCTCTCGGATCTGATCCAGATGTGTGATCATCAAGTCCAAGGCCCATGCCGCTCCACCGTACGATCTCCGCATCCAACACAGCGACGCCTCCGCACCGTCACCCCCCGTGTAACGTCGAGATGAACACGATCTCGTCGCCATTCTTGAGTTCGTACGCGCCCTCGCCTTCCAGCTCCCAATCCGTGTCGTTGATGAGGACGAGAATGCCTGGTCGACTGGCAAGGTCAGCGTCAGCGGTTGCGCGGGCGAAACACGTACACGCTGTCCCCCTCTACGAACATCTCGGGGCGTTCCGTGAGGACGTGCGTGCGTAGGTGGTGAATGAGGTAGGCCACGTCTGGCGCTTTCGACGTGGGCTTGGGTTTGCCGTCCTCGCCAACCTGGACGGTGGGGAGAGAGAGCGTGTGCACGCGGCGATTTCCAAAGAGCAGCTCGAGGCCGCCGCTAAACGCGATCTTGAGGTCGATCATCGACATGATGCTACTGGATCGCGTCCGGCTCTCACACCGCGTCACCCAGATCAGGACGCGCCCGGGCGATGTGGACCGTGCGCGCACCACGCCTCGTCGGGCATATGGTGTAGCTGGTTATCACATCCGCTTAGCATGGGGCTACGTGCGGGGGGTCTCCGGTTCGAGTCCGGATTTGTCCATTCTTTTTTACGTCCTTGGCTCCCCCCCTTTTTTTTTCTCCCAGGGTTTTCGTTCCCTGAACGCACGTTCGGGGTGTCATGTGGGACGTGGAGCACGTACGTACTGCGTTTGATCATGTCAGCTATCTAGCTTTCAAGCTTTGCTCAGGGCTATCGGGTTCCTCGGCCGTCTGGTCCGATGATACGATGCCGTGGGCACCCTTGACTCGGCTCATGTTGGCGGCGCGAGTCAGGGATCGTACGTATGCACGTGACTGTTTCCCAAGGGAATGCTCCAACTCGTGATATAAAACTCCCCTCATTGCTCGAGCAGAGAGAAAAAGAATGGACAAATCCGGACTCGAACCGGAGACCCCCCGCATTCAGCACCATGCTAAGCGGATGTGATAACCAGCTACACCATATGCCCAACACAGAGCGCCTATGATAGATACCATGAAGCTTGCAAGTACTTATGTATGATCACGAGCCTCCAACGCTCGCAACTTGGATTCAGCCTCCTCCCATGCCTGCGGTGCACTCCTTGAGTCATCCATGAAATCCCACCGCCTGAGGATCTCCTGCTTGATAGTTTCCATCCCCTCCCTTTCGTACGAACCGATACCATGCTCGTCCAGATCGTCCCCTTGTCTCGTCCCGTCGTAGTAACCGGGTGCCAAGAGCACGTACATCCATCCGGTCGACAACGACAGACTGGCAACGGCACGAGCGAACGGGAAGCGGATCTCTTCGTACAGTCGGAGGGCGTCTTGGACGCGCGAGAGCGACGTCAGGGGGTGTGCGATGAGCCGGCCGAGTATATATGCATCCTAGGCGAGCTTCAGTCATCGTCACGACGAATGACGAACGGGACGTACGTCGATTGCTTGGACCGCACCAGCACCAAAGTGGGGCGTCATGGCGTGACACTGGGGGATTCGTCGTCTTTCGTCACTGACGATACACGGCTGGCGAAACACCCACCGCATCTCCAATGAGTGCAACTCTCTTTCGCACGCAGAATGGGAGTGGTTTCACGACGTGTAGGGCCCATTTGGATGGCTTTTCGCAAAGCTGCGTTGCTTGTGGCTTAGACCAGCCTAGCCTATACGTCATGAATGGTACTCACCTTTATCAACGTCCTCGCATCTGGTTCGAAGTTGTCAAAGCGTTCAACGACTTCATCGTTGGTCGCATCGGATACCCAGCGTCCTTCATAGTGCGTGCCGGTCAAAGTCGGATCGCATACCATTGCCACGACGTTGATAAGAGAGCCTTTGGCAAGTGGATAGCTAACGAGATACTACGAATGGCGGGTAAGCTAATCTAAATGACAAGGAAAACGCCAACGCGTATACCCTGCCACGTCCAGCACACTGTAGGATAAAGTAAGGCGTAAATTACGCAGTGTAATTGAATGCTCACTATCGTCAAGTCTTTCAACGAGGTATGTTCTGGATTTTCCTTTGCTAGCGTTTCCGCAGGAACGAGGGAACGATATACCGACATCCCAGTAAAGGTCGCATCGATATATTGTTTGAGATTTGCCCCGTCATCTCCACCGTCATGGGATGCAACTTCGAACATAGTCTTCCGAACTGCCGAGCGAACTCCATCGGCTCCAATGAGCAGGTCAGCGGTTGCAGTAGTTCCGTCAGAAAACTCGAGTCTAATAGGCGATGTCGATTTGGCTTCTTCTTCTTCAGGTTCCACATAATTAATAAGGCGTTTCTTGGGATGTACCATGCATGAGGCTGGGAGGTGCCTTTCCAAGATAGTTATCATCCGTTGACGATGCATGGAGGAGGGTCCATCTTTGGTCATAGCATGAAGCCAGATTCTAATGACGGGCGACGGGCGAACTTACAACGGTGGGCTCGGTAGTACCAGTGGTATCCTCCATCACGTATGTCCGATCGCCTAGCTTTGGGACCTGACGTCACTGTCAGACTGTGACTGACGCATTCAGAGGTCGTTTCTCACCATAGCTGTGTTCAGGATCGTAAGTAAAGATCTCTTTGAATTCGTCGAACAGCCCGAGATCGACCATGACGTCGTGCGTCTGCCTCCACAAGGTAATTCCTACACCGGCAGTGCCGATAGAGTCATGTGCTTCGTATAGATCGATGGGTATAGAAGGATCGTATTTTCCAATCGTGACAGCGAGGACGAGACCGCCGATACCAGCGCCGCTATGGGGTTGTTCGAGTGAAAGGCTCGAAGCAGCGAACATACTTCCTCACCAGATGGCAACACGGAACTTGGGCCCTGATTCAGACGAGGGCATGGAGACTACCATCGTATTTCTGTGGGGCAGGGAAAATTGGGAGATGATATCTGACCTGGGGAACGACTCTCGCTTTATGTTGTTCGTGAGTCGGTCACGGCTACTCGTTTTCAAGCTGGTAACCGAGATAAACGCTTATGGATCCGACGTCGGCTGTCGGATATGAATGTCTATTAGGTTAGTCATACCCAGATTTCCAGCTGGAGGAGTGACCGCAAATGATGTCCCCGGCTGTTGTTTAACTCCAAATGCTTGTGGAGGCTATAGTATCACAGGAGGATCGTTGCGCTCGGTTTGGTCAAGCGATTTGGGATCGATACGAGTCATTGTAATACAATCAGCGTGACTCAACTTGAATATTGACCGACACCACGACTGACTAGTACTGACTCACCACGACAGCCGTTCAAGTCAGAGCGATGCAATGCCTTGGTAAGGCCCCAAGGGAACGCAAAGATGCCATCCGAGATCGATCGACCGAGTAGACCCAGATTCCGTATTGGAGTGGAAGTGGACTTCTTTCCGCCGCTCTTACTGCGAGGTCTCCCTGAAGCAGCAGATGCTTTGCGCACCCGCTTTTAGCGAGAATAGTAAGTATGGCCCATGACTTAAAAGAGCGGCAGAGGCAAGTACTGGTGAACGGGGTTCAGTCCCCATTGACATCCTTGGATGGATAGACCAGACTTAGTACTAGTATCTTGATATTCTTCTATTGACCGTGCCTTTTTTCCAGCTCCAGGGATCATTGAAAGCCTTAGAGGTTCCATAGGAATGGTCGAACCTATAATAAGAATCTCTGACATGGGCGTGACACTTAGTATGTAAGTCTAAACATATCTGTGCGATGGCCTACCACTGCGCGTGACGCGGTGTGACAGACGTTGCTTGCATCAGCGTCGGTGATGTCATCACCGTTGAACTGCTCACCCAAGCGATGTATTTCTCTCGCACTCTAGTTATGGTTCTACTCTTCAATAACCTTGAGACCTCATGCCCGATGTCTAATCGTGCAAGGCCTGCTCGATTTGCAAGCAGTTGTGTCACGTGACATTGGACCTCAACTCTCATCGCGTCATCGTGATCGTCGTCGCCATCGACGCTTTGCTCAAACTATGCCCGATCTCAAATGGCTGGACAGAACATCACTCATTCTCATTGAAATTTCCTGGATCTGATTCCTGTTCTCTGTCTTTTGGCCTTATGTTGCCACGGTTGTACAACCTGTACTCGCCTACTAAGTACAAAGTAATGAAGGTTCGGATACGACAGCCTCTAGTCGTCTTGAACATTACCTAAGATAATCTGCTCAGGCCATCTCACAGTTTTGCAATTTTCAAGTTAGCTGTATGACTGGCCAACACTTGCAACTTCGTTTCCGCTTCCTTCCATACCTGTAGAGCACCGCTCAAGCTATCCAAGGTGTCCCATCGTTTGAGAATCTCTTGTTTGATGGCCTCCATTTCCTCCCTCTCGTACACATCGATGTCGTGGTGATTTAGATTGACCTGCTTTCTCGTCCCGTCATAGTAACCGGGTGCCATAAATGCGTATATCCATCCAGTTGATAACGAAATACTAGCAGTAGACTGGGTGATAGGGAGCCGGATTTCCTCATAGATGCGGAACGCATCTTGAATGCGAGAAAGGGGTGTAAGAGGATGCGCGATGAGCCGACCAAGTATAAATGCATCCTGGGTGTGTTTGGGTAACAATGAACAAGTGAGGAATCAAGAACAGGACATACATCTATTGCTTCGACCGCGCCAATACCAAAATTAGGCGTCATGGCGTGACACTAAGAGATTCGAACTCTTATCAGTCTAACGTGCCCGTAACACTCAGTCAGAGAGACACACCGCATCTCCGATGAGCGCTACCCTGTTTCGTGTGTAAAATGGGAGCGGTTTCACAACGTGCAGGGCCCACTTGGACGGCTTTTCGCAAAGCTGTATTATATGTGGCTTGTACCGCTCCAATTTGTTCGATGTGCAGGGAACTCACCTTCGCCACCATCCTCACATCAGGTTCGAAATTGTCAAAACATTCAATTAGCTCGCCAGCAGTCGTATCAGATACCCAATGACCTTCGTGGTGCGTGCCCGTCAGAGTTTGATCATACACGTAAGACACAATGTTGATAGTATCGCCTCTGTTAATCGGATAGGTGCCAAAGAACTAAAAGCAGTGGATAAGTGGATCTGAATATTGAGGAAGAACTAATTATGTCTACCCTGCCCTTTCCGGTGTACTGTAGAGTAGAATGAATGTAAGGATATGTGTTCTATAAGTGAATGCTCACTAATGTCATCTGTTGCAACGCGGCATTTTCAAGGTTTTCCTTTCTCAACATCTCTGCCGAGACAAGACCGCGATATACGAAGATACCCGTAAAAGCCGCATCGACGTATTGTTTAAAATCTGATTCTTCGTTCCGATTGTCCTTGGATGCCGCTTCAAACATTACTTTCCGAACCGCAGAGCGAATTCCATCAGCACCAATGAGCACATCTGTGGTTGCAGTAGTTCCGTCCGCGAACTCGAGTCTAATGGGTGATATTGAGCGCATGTCTTGTTCGGGTTCCACATAATTGATAAGGCGTTTCTTGAAATGCACTGTGCAGGAGGCGGGGAGGTGCCTTCCCAGGACCGCTACCATGTGTTGGCGGTACATGGCGGAGCGTTCATCTTTGATGCTATCATGAAAACGAGTCCTGAAAGTGGAAAGTTCGAGAAACTTACGATGATAGGGTAATTCAAACCAGTGGTAGCCATTTTCGCGTATGTCCGATCGCCTTACTCTCATGCCTGGCGTGGTATCAGACACAAACAGACACATCGAAAAGTGTTGCTCATACACTGAGGATTTGGGGTGAAGATTTGTTTAAAGTCGTCGAACAACCCAAGGTCGATCAGAACTTCGTGCGTCTTCTTCCACACAGTAATTCCTACGCCGGAAGTCTCCATAGAGTTATGTGCTTCATATACATCGACGGGTATAGAAGGATCGTATTTTCCAATTGTAATAGCGAGGACGAGACCGCCAATACCGGCACCACTATGGGGTTCAAGTTGTTTGGACGACAGGACCGAATGCAAACAACGCTGCTCACCAAATGGCAACCCGGAACTTGGGTCCAGACGCAGATTTGGACTGCTGAGGTGACATTCTGTGTCAGTAGGACGAGGAGGATCACTGGGAGATGGAACCTGGCATGCAGAAAGATGTGTCACTTTTATGTAGTTCGCGGATCGTACACAATTAATAGTCCATCGTTTTGACCGGTCAACGCACAATTAATGTGCATGATCCTCGCACGGTCAAGTGGGATGATTGTTCCAGGTGTAGTGATACGATGCAGCGCAACCCACATAAGGCAGACGCAGCTTAGATCTGAGTCGGTGCTCTATCCCCGTGAATGTAGAACCCATGGCAGAATGGTTCTACCGTGGGTGCCAGCTGGCAGCAAAAAGGTGTATGTGGAGAGTCACGAAAGGGTTCCGAAGTTTGCCCGCTCACCTGTGGCCTGGGGAATGCACCTGACCCACACTGACAGGCATATTTCTCCCCCCACTGCAGCTTGTCTATCTGTGGTCATAACCTCATCATGCCATTCAAGTTGCTGCCTCCATTGTGGAGTAGTCAACTCCCTCGATAGAGCGTGAGACTGTCAGAGTAGCCGCAGCATCAGGAAGGGCGATCACTGAAACAGCAGAAGCGTCATGATGACCATGATAAAGGAGTTATAAATAGATTATAAGCCATTATAAGACCATTATAAGTTACACTGTAATGCCATAGCACATGATAGCAGGGTCCGCATGTTTCAGTGATAGCCAAACTCGGCCCCCCGACAACAGCTTCCATAGGCTCGAAACCGCTGTCTGTCTCGTCTCCTCACTCGTCCGTATTCGTGCTGTACATGGCGTTTCCGTGGCCTAACCTTGATGCACGAAGAGGGGTACCCGACTCGGACAGGCGAGTAAATGGGCTCGACTGCCAAAGGACTTCCCTCCGCACACAGACTACGAGCTACAGTCCCCCCAGTGTTGTCGGCGAGTGCTTGCGGAGACATTACGACTGAAGATAAGTAGGAGACGGCGTATTGGTATGCAGAATTCGAAATCACAGCGTGAATTGGTGCGAGGCGAATTGCCCCGCACAGTGGTACAACCAAAGTAGACGTCAATTAACTATTCCTCGGGAGGGTGTATACGTGTCTTATCTAACTGGTCAACGCTTGCAATTTCGACTCTGCATCCTGCCACGCCTGCATAGCACTTTTCGATTCGTCCAATATATCCCATCGTTTGAAAACCGCTTGCTTGATACTCTCCATTCCTTCCCTCTCATATGAACTGATCCCATGCTCATCCATGTCGTCCCCATTTCTCGTCCCATCATAGTACCCAGGTGCCAGGAACGTGTACATCCAACCAGTCGATAACGAAAGGCTAGCAAGCCAACGAGCAAACGGTAAGCGGATTTCTTCGTAGATGGGAAGGGCATCTTGGACGCGAGAAAGCGATGTAAGAGGATGCGTGATCAGCCGGCCAAGTATATATGCGTCCTAAATGCGTCTGAGCAATAACGAAAGTGCGATGAAACTGTGAGGGACGCACGTCCATTGCTTGACCCGCACCAGCCCCAAAGTGAGGTGTCATAGCGTGACACTAGCGAATCCAGTCGTTTACTAACGCAACGTGCCTGCGATAAGCAGCATAAAAAGGACCCACCGCATCTCCGATAAGGGCGACTCTGTTTCGCGTGCAAAACGGAAGTGGTTTCACGACGTGCATGGCCCACTTGGACGGCTTTTCGCAAAGCTGTATCGTGTGTGACTTGTACCGATCTAGTTTGTGCGGTGTAGAGGGAGCTAACCTTTATCACTGCCCTCGCATCGGGCTCGAAGTCGTCAAAATATTTAATTAGCTCATCACGCGTCGCGTCGGATACCCAGCGTCCTTCGTAGTGCGTTTCTGTCAAACTCGGATCACACACCATTCCCGCGACGTTGACGACAGCGCCCTGGACAATCGGATAGGTGACAAGGTACTAACAACGATGGATAAGTGGATCCGGACATCAAAGAAAAGCTAAACATGTTTACCCTGCCCTTTCCGACGCGCTGTAAGGTAGAGTGGGATGCAAAATTATGCGTAATGGATTTGAATGCTCACCGTGGTAAACCCTTTCAATGCAGGGTTTTCTGGATCTTCCTTCCTCAACATTTCTGCCGGAATGAGGCAACGATACACCGATATCCCCGTGAAGATCGCATCTGCATATTGTTTAAGATCTGCTTTGTCATCCCGGTCGTCTTTAGAAGCTTCTTCAAACATCGTCTTCCGAACTGCCGAGCGAACCCCATCAGCTCCAATGAGTACATCAGTCGTCGCCGTAGTTCCGTCTGCGAACTCGAGTCTGACAAGTGATGCCGATCGTGCATTCTGTTCGAGCTCTATATATTTGACGAGGCATTTCCCAGAATGTACCATGCAGGATGTCGGGAGGTGCCTTTCCAAGATAGCCACCATTTGCTGACGATGCATGGAGGAGGATCCCACTTAAATTGACTATCCATCAAATATGATTTGGTCATGGTAAGCGGGTGAACATACGGCGATGGGGTCTTTGGAACCAGTGGTATCCGCCCTCACGTATGTCTCCCCGCCTTACTTTGGGCCCTGGTGTGGCGGTCAGACTGAAGCTTGCACAGCGAAAACCATTACTCACCTAGGGAACTCTCAGGCTCGCGGGTAAAAATTTCTTTGAAATCGTCGAATAGCCCGAGGTCGACCAGTATCTCGTGCGCCTTCTTCCATAGAGTGATCCCTACGCCAGCGCTGTAGATGGAATCGTGTGCTTCATATAGATCAATGGGTATAGAAGGGTCATATTTTCCTATTGTAATGGCAAGGACGAGGCCGCCGACACCAGCACCGCTGTGAGGTTCTTTAAGTGATGGACTCGAAAGGAACACGGTTCCTCACCAAATGGCTACACGAAATCTGTGTTCAAACTCTGGAGAAGACATCGAAACTGAGATCGGGTTGCAATAGAGTGAGAGAAAGAAGGGGATGGTATTTGGCCTGCGAAAAGATACGTCGCTTTTATGTTGTCCGTGGATCGGATACACTTGGTCATTCATCGCCTTGGCTGTTCTAAATCCGAGTGACTTACGTGATCCTTGCACGACCAAGTGCGATGGTCGTTCCGAGTGCGACGATACGATATAACATAGCCCGTACAAGGCGTAGCGCTATTGGGTGATAGGGACTCGTATTAATCCACGCAACGATACGGAGCCGGGGGAAGACGATGGCGTATGTTTTCGGTCGCGGGTGATACACGTTGTGATGCATGAGTTCAGGTTCCCATAAGCTGCTAGGCATGGCAGCATCTGTCAAGAGTAAAATGATCTCAATGATTGAAAACGAACTTTCTCGCCGTTCTGGCACCGAGCATAGAAACGCGCCTCTCTGTCGTTCACTACTTCTTGTAGCGCTCGACGGGGATCTCGGCGTATCTGGGATGGTATGGTATAGTTTCATGGAGTACTAGAAGTGGTCGAAACAACAAACGGAGATCGCTGAGCGGCAGCCACGCTCTATTCGTAGTAAAATTTCAGGGGAGAAGGGGTAATGCATGTGATACCTTGCTCTGGGAACCTGGAGCGGGCAAGCACTAGGTCAGCATTCCACTCACGTCACTAGCGACGACACTGAATAAGTAGATCAGTCGTATGATCATGCCGCCCAGTACGCTTTAATGTGCTCATAGATGACGTCGTAGTAGGAAGCCTAGCCTATTATTGTGACCCGGGTCGAAGTAAGGCACCCATACGTGACAACGGGGAATATTCTCCATATGATGGAGATGGAGCACCGACCATACTTGCGCGCTACGGAAAAACTTTGTGTCTCCACAAAATGATGATGAAACGGCCGTGGTGCACAAAGAGCAAGACACGGACTGTCCAAGTCCGAGGGGAGTGTTGAAGGTCTTTTCAATGTTTGCAAGCGATCCATTTCGGAAAAATGTCCCGAAAAAGGTTATCGACACTGGTGATAGATGCCAGTGATCGGCACTGATTCAGAAAGTTCATCTCATTCAACATCGCGTCGGGTGCGACGACGGAGACGGCGATGAAGTACTTTTCCACCCGCGGACACCAAGGCGAACAGTCATTCGAGGACGTAGGTCGCTCAGCCTGTTACCCTCTACGTCGACCTCACTACGCTGGACTCGGGACAGGTTGTCCTCGCTGGCCTCGCCCCAGATGGGGGGCTCTACATTCCAAGAGACATCCCAACTTTACCCGAAAACTGGCGATCTGAATGGGCCGGTCTTTCTTACCAAGGGCTTGCCATCAAAATCCTCTCACTTTTCATCTCTCCGGATGAACTTTCCCTAGCCGATCTTGCTTCTCTCGTGAACAGGACATACGCCGTGGGCCCATCCGCGTTTCGTGATCCATCTATCACACCCCTTGTTCAAATCAATCCCAAACTATACATCCTCGAACTCTTCCATGGGCCCACTTATGCATTCAAGGACCTTGCGCTCCAGCTCGTAGGGAATCTCTTCGAATACTTTCTCAATAGACGCAATTCCCGTAAATCCGCTGGAGACTCACTAGAGAGGCTCACTGTCGTCGGCGCAACTAGCGGTGACACTGGAAGCGCTGCTATCTACGGCCTGCGCAACAAAGCCAACATATCCGTTTTCATCCTCTTTCCTCAGGGTCGAGTCTCCCCCATCCAGGAAGCTCAGATGACGACCGTTCTTGATGAAAACGTCCATAATTTGTCCGTCAGTGGGACATTTGACAACTGCCAGGCGGGTGCAACTCTCATTATTCCGTGCTGACAAGTAACGTCTCCCACAGGATATCCTCAAATCTCTGCTAGCGGACAAGGAGTTTAACAAAAAACATCACCTGGGAGCAGTGAATTCCATCAACTGGGCTCGTATTCTCGTACAGATTGTCTACTACTTCTCTGCCTATTTTCAACTCCTCAACAACCCCAACGTTGATGTTGACCGTTCCGAAATCCAGTTCGTTGTGCCCACCGGCAATTTCGGTGACATCCTCGCGGGGTACTACGCCAAGCGTATGGGCTTGCCTATGGGTAAGCTTGGCATTGCCACGAATTCCAACGACATTCTCGCCCGATTCTGGAAGAGTGGGTCATACCAGAAAGTCGATCCTGCAGCCAGCCCTATAGCAGGGGGTGTCTACGCAACCATTAGTCCCGCCATGGACATTGCTGTGTCAAGCAACTTTGAACGGTTGCTCTGGTACCTTGCCTACGAGAAGGCAGCGCCGAGCGACGAGAAATTGAAAAGAGCAGCCGCGTGCGATCGGGTACGCGACTGGATGTCTGCGGTTAAAAACCAAGGGTCCATCGATCTGTCGGCGGTGCTTGAGGGTGCGCGGAGAGACTTTGTCGCAGACAAGGCGGATGATGAGCAGGTAAGATTCGATGCGAGCTCGTGGGTGCAGCTAGTTAACTCGCTGACCTCAGACGATCGCTACCATCCGGAAATACTACGAGGTCAAGTCATACCTTGCCGACCCGCATACCGCGGTAGGACTACATGCCGCCGAGGTATTTGCAAAGTCCAAGTGCGTTCCGCGATTTATTCCCCGAAATTGTACGTTAGGCTGAGTGAATGTCTGTTGTAGCTCCGTCGCGATCATTCAAGTCGTGCTTTCTACGGCCCACCCTGCAAAATTCGCCGAGGCTGTCCAGAAAGCTCACTCGTTGTTTGATCCCGAGTCGGTGTTCGGTGACCTCTTGTCACGTGAACGTCGCGTACAGGCTATTGTAGGCAGCGAAGAGGAACTCATCGGGCTTGTCAGGAATGCGATAGACAGAGTCGCAGACATCCGGGAATAGAACTGAGAGATGCGGTGCCATGTCTATCATTTGTCATGTACTCGGTAAATAGATTAGGCTGCGCCACTATGAAATGCTAGCGCAAAACTCACGAGGTTGGACACCCAAGCTGGTTCTCGACGTACTATTTCGCGTTATGTCTGGTATCGGTGCTATTGCAGAAGACCTGCTGGGGCCGCGTGCATCGACTTGGAAACTCTCACAGCTGACTTCACCGCAATTTTCTCTCGCCCAGTCTTGCAGCGGGTAGACATACGTTGGTGACGGGGATTGGTCAATACTTTTCATATGACAAGAGCGAGTGGGTACGTGAGTGGTGTTGCAGCAGCATACCGGACACGGATACAGTGTACGTTATTGACAAGACAGAAAAATCAGTTTCCGGCCTGGTATGGCTAGGAAGAAGAAAGTCGTCATGAAATTGATCGCAACCCTGCCCGCTCCATCAACTTGGACATGCCACCACCAACATTAGTGCTCTACCGCGAGACGCAATCCACCGTACAGTTGATTAACGGCGGCACTCCGGCGAAGCACCTCTAGCTCTTTGACAGCCTCGTTGTACGCAAACGAAAGTCTAGCCGGATTGTTCTCCACCTATGGACGAACTCACCAGCTGAGTCATGCAAAGAGATCAGCACCTTACCTGCATGCTGCGGAACGTGTCCATTGTCCTCCGCAGGAAATAGTGGCGAAAGTTGTAGGAACTGAACGTGCGTGCCGCGCGAAGAGTAGAGCCATAGAGGCTGCGGATTGCTTGAGGCGATGGTGGAGTCGCCATTGAAGCCTGTTAGCGAACTCTGAGTCTGTCCCGTAAAATGCCTTAAAAGGTTCGGATCAGACGTGGCGTGGGTATTGAAAGCGACCAGCTCGGCCTTGCTCAAACAGCTCGGCCATCAAAATCTCCGTCGGTAACTTTCTTATCTCGTTCTTCAGCAGAACATACATCCTTGGCTCATCCGCGTTCCCACACATCCCTCACTCTACTTGGTTCCAAAATATGAAGCGGACTCGCTCTCGGGCCTTTACGGAATGCAATAGACAGTGGCGAGCATGGGCCATCCGTGGACAGGACGGCAACTAACTCTCAAGTACTATCGTCGGTAAAGAACTGCTAACCGTGCATCATGTGCCGGAAGTATCCCGTGAAACCACGAGGCTATGGTCCTGGTAACCTTGGTTATGCGGGTTATTCTTGGTCCTCTCAATCGTCAAAGGAGCGCGGTCGACGACGTATATGTTATCTGCACACTTCCATGGCTTTGCTGGCGCCTCCTCAAGCCCCACCGACCTGGAGACATACCGCTCAAGACGTCGACAAGCTCATCGCTGAGGCACTAGAGAATAAAAAGAAGGTTCATGACGACATCGTCAAGTTGCCCGAGGACACACTAGATTTCGATAACGTAAGTACTACATAGTTCCATCCCGCTTGTGTAGCGATAAGCCAACTCTCCATCTCAGGTTTTTGTAAGTTTAAGTGCGCATGTTAGGAAGTCTTTTCTAGACGTTCAAACCCCTCCACACAGTCTGCGCTCGCACTCGCCGAAGCTGAGCTAAAATGTGTCGCAGAACCGCTCGCTTTTTATCAGAATATCTCGACAGACAAAGTACTGCGCGATGCCTCCAGCTCAGTCGAGGAGCGTACACACAAGTTTGCAAACGCACAATCGATGCGAGATGACCTTTACAAGGCACAGGTGACTGCCCAAGCAAACTTGCGCAAGACCGGTGCTTGGGATAATCTGAGCGCTGAGCAAAAGCGACTCGTTGAAAAAATGCTACTCGACGGAAAGCGGGCTGGTTTGGCTCTCGAAAAGGAAGACAGGGAAAGGCTCAAGATTCTCAAAGATCAACTTTCGGATGCATGCTTGAAGTTCACGGTTGGTGTCCGCACTTTACATGGCTATTGACAATACTAACGCACATCGCAGAAAAACTTTAACGAAGAGAATGTAAGTTGACCCTTTTTTACTTGGCGGTATTTTCAAGAAAATCGTCGGACAGGGTCACGTCAGCTTCACGCGTGAGGAACTAGATGGCGTCCCAGAAGATGTGATCTCTGGGTACGCTCGGCGAACGGAAGGGGACAAAGTGTTGTATGATGTCACATTTAAGACTCCGGATATCTGGCCAGTTGTGAGTTCTACACGTCCACCGGAAGCATTCGTTTGGCCTAAAAGCATGGAATGAAGTTCGATCGCGCAGATAATCCCTCGACGCGGAAGGCCGCACACACGGCGCACGAGGGTCGGTTAGTTATCAATGTTGAGCCATTAGACACGATACTCCGTCTACGCAAGGCGATTGCTGAGATCTTGCATTATGATTCATGGGCGGATTATGCGACCGAGGTGAGGATGTCACGGAACGCTGCGAATGTCAAGGAGGTGAGTAAGTTTGGGGTTCATCTTCCTACTGTGTGACGTGAATTCGCATCATGACAGTTCCTAGATGAGCTCAGGGTGTATCTCGATCCTATTGGAAGGAAAGACCTGGGGGCACTTGTTGCGCTTAAAAATGAAGATTATGCAGAACACGGCCTACCAATCGATGATGACCTTTACGTATGGGATTCCAGGTACACCATTTCTCCCAACATCTGGTGCAGCGTTCGGTTGATAACGCGAGCCATACCACTAGATATTATTCCCGCCTGTATGTCGAGCGCAACTTAAGCCTGGATAGTTCTCTCGTCAAAGAATACTTCCCTGTTACGTTCATCGTCCCCGCCATTCTAGAGATATACCAAAATCTTCTTGGTGTCAAATTCGTAGAAGTCGACTGTGAAGCAAAGGATGTATGGCACTCCGGTGAGTAATTACCACACCATTGTATTGTATCTCTGATCGATGTCCATGTAGATGTTCAACAGTTTGTGGTGTGGGAAAAAGATGCACAGGATGAGTCTGGCTTTGTCGGCCACTGCTACTTCGATCTTTACCCTCGTGGTATGTTAGAATTGTGCTATACAGTGTTTGAACGTCTTACCACATTGTTCATACAATGTTCTAGAGGCCAAATTCCCTCATGCGGGCGTATTTTGCATCCTGCCGGGTTATGAGCTTCGTAACGGGAAACGACATTATCCTCTGGCAGCCATAGTCGCTAACCTTGCGAAGCCGACGCCGGAGCGGCCGGCACTCATGGAACATTTTGATGTAACGATTCTCTTCCATGAGATGGGTCATATGTTCCATGAACTATTGAGTCGGACCCGATATTCACGGTTTCACGGAACAACTGTTGCGATTGACTTTGGAGAGGCGCCGTCTCAGATGCTCGAGAATTGGTCGGTTATGTTTCTATTTTCTTGGGATGTCGCGTCTAACGTCCAGCGTGTGTCGTTTCAGGTGCTGGGAGCCCGATGTACTGAAGAAGATGTCGAGCCATTATAAGACACAAGATCCGTTACCTGACGACCTTATCGCCAAGATCATCAAGAGGTTAGTACTCACGTTTCAATCGCGCGTATCTTCCCAGATACTCAGCCACATGTACAGTCGTTACGTTAATGTCGGGCTTTTTTACCTGCGCCAGCTCGTCTACGCGACCTTTGACCTCGTGGTACATGACAATAGCTTGGACACGAACACGGACTACACCGAGCTGTGGAATGAATTAAGACGACAGATTGCGCACCTCAAGAGCGGAGATCAACCTGGCCAGGGTGGCTTTAAGCACATCGTCGGTGATTACGACGTCGGATACTATAGGTATGTCATCCTGCTGTGATCGACCCTCGAGTGCAATCCAATCGACGTGTGTATCGCAGCTACACCTACTCGCTCGTGTTCGCTGCAGACATGTATGCCGCCGTGTTCAAGAATGCCCCGCTTGATCCCAAGTTGGGTAAATTGTACCGCGACAAGATCCTCCTTCCTGGAGGGAGCAGAGATGAGATGGATATGCTCAAGGTGTGTCAGGACCGATGTACAGCCAACTAGTCCAGTGCGGTTTACTTATCGTCCATGTTTGCCCTAGGACTTTTTGGGACGCGAGCCGAATCCAAAGGCATTTATCGACCAAATTGAGCGGACCACTCGATCCTCTTGACGACGGGAGATTTGTTTACGATGCCTGTACAATAGCTGCATGTCTTCGGGGGTGGTTAAAACTCCCAGGTTCTTTCCACCGCTAAGACAATTGTATCGTGATCTAGCGCCATAGGAAGCATGCCTTGAAACAACCAACTGAATGAAATCGACAGCACGCCCTGTCACAAACAGCGGAGAGCGAGTGTGGAGCAAGGCAACACATCACCATCGTACACAACAAAGCTCACTTGGCATCTGAGTCACATATAGTAATATTATTGGGACAACTTGATGCTGTCCGCGGGAACGTCGTGACCGTGATTTAGCACATATCGAGGGTAGATGATCACAAGAAAAATATCCCGTCCGTCAGATCAGCTCTGTCAACTTCTCTATGAACGACGGTCTTGCCAGCAGTAATCCCTCGTCCCCGGTTTCCTCGAGAGTGGGTATGTTCTGCAGGTCACCTTAATGTGAGATCGAGATCAAACAGTAATTGCCTACCGAAACAAAGTCCAGATCAGCGAGGGGAACCTGGGTAGAAATGAGTCCATCAGCGGACACCTGGTGATAGATAACAGAAGCCGACGGGTGATACTTACAACCTTCGTTTTGTACCACAACTTATAGCCGAGGAAGAACAAAACAAAGATGGGCAGATTAATGTCTTGTAAAAACAGGCGCATTTCAGCAATAGATTCGAGTCGGTCGAAAGGCTCGGACTTACAAGCAGCCACGAACTTGGCCGTGTTCCATTTCCAGAATACGGATATGCCGCTTACGAGGATGTAAAAGGAAACCCTGTAAACGTTGCTGTCCAGACACGTTATCGGGTGAATGGTACAAGACGTACCAGAAAATAGCCCACATGGCAGCATAAGGTTGCAAAGATGACCTGTAGATGCCACGAGGAATGATTCCTTGCCGTCTCAGCCCATAATCTACACGCACGTTTGTTAGAATGTGCTTCACTGGAAGGGCTTTGGGCTCACAGTAACGCAGGTAGATCGTGTTCAGGGTCACCCAGCTGTGGTATGAAAACATCAATAGGCAGTAGAAACGGCTCGAAACGCCGACAAACACCTCACCCAATGAATCCGCACATCGTTACTTTACCAGCAAGTCAGTTATTGGCGCACCATGCCTGGAACACACTCTGCAATACTAACTTAAACTAACAAACCAACTGAACGCCGACGTCAGTTATAACATATCTGTGGAGAGATACCATGTCATACTTGAAGACTGTTGCTGATGATGCAGTCAAGTTCATGAATGCCAAAAATGAAAAAAGCCACTATTCGGTGTGATACATGGATCAAGTAGCCAACAGGGACCCGACAGAATACACACCGAAGCAGCAACTGCAATCCATGGTGAACCATGCCTGGTGCAGATTGTGAAGATTCTTGGAGCCTTATTCTGCACTGCCAGTCCATATAGGATGCGAGACGCGGAGAAGATGTATGTATTGGCCGCCGAGAAGGCGGACGTAAGCAATACAGCATTGACAATGGAAGGGAGAACTATGTTGAAGAAAGAGGATGTATGAACGATCAATGAATCGCTGGTGTCTGGAGAGTTTCTGACCTTTGACCCCTGCCCTTTGAAATGCAATCACAAAGGGAGACTGACCAGCAGATGTTCCTGACCTAGACAAAATTTGTTAAATACATTTCAGACGTGGTAAGTAATCAGTTACTTGAATAGGGCTGGATCGTTAGACGGAACAACCATTCCAACCACTATCACCGAGGCAATCTTGAAACGAGAAAATCAGTCAAGGCAGATATGGATGGAATCTTCTTCACAAAAAAGAATACTAATCTAAATACCACTGTCTTCATTGCCTTGATAATGTTTGTCCTTGGTTGTTGCGTCTCAGCGGCTGCACTGCGAGCAGAATCTCAGCCATGGCCAGACAAAGGACAACTGAGCAACTTGCATTGATATTAATTCGATACCACCGATGGAGAATACAGCAGGAGTGATGACAGTGAGCAAACTGAGAAATCGACCCATCGCACCGGGCTCTAGTACTATAAAGAATGACACAAACCAGTTAGTAGTGTACCACAAATGACAATTAACTCACCGGAAACCATGGGTCCAGGATCTCGCCAATACTGTTCATATTATTAATAAAGTCATTGATAACACTCCAAGTAACATACCTTGAAGCCAATCCTGAATGTGGAGATAAATCATATGAAGACAATAGGCATTATGACTCACACTTGGTGATTAGGTCCTCCTCCAAGGCTGATCACGAGCCCTCCGATTGTCTTTCGCTCCGATGAATAAATGAGGATACAAACTACATTTGCGGCTTACCAGGCCAGCCATAAGTGCAACTACAAGGTTGTTGTAAGCAACAGCATTCTGGGATTCTTATCGGACACTCACTTTTCAGTGCCGCAAAGAAAATTTCCGCTAAAGATAGTGAGCAGGATCCAACCGCCTAAAGGCATTTGAGCGTCACTAACAATTACCGAACCATCTAGTAGATAAACTGAGAACAATATCACACAAGCAAGGAGACTCGAAACTGACCGGACGCCAAATAAATTTATCAGAAGGAGTGCAACAATGATCACCGTGATGTAGATTGCAGTGTGGTCCAGCTGAATCATGCATGAGGCTCGCCGCCAGTTCACTGATGTGAATGAAGGCCTACATTTGTATCCCAAAATTTGATCATCGCAGCAAATGCAGTGATCTCCAATGGTATGGTAATTCCAATATACTGGAGTAGTGCTTAGCGCGAAAGCGACAAAAACCCATGAGGCTCACATAGAAATAGTTCTGCATAGGATGCAAGGGTGAGCAGGAGAGAAACCGACCAATCTCACAAACGAACCCATCCGAGCTACCATTAAGTAAATATTGATAAGGCAACCAACCATGCACGCCAGGCTACACTCACCGCAAAACCAACGGCAGGGTCTAGCCATCTTGCAGCTGCATGCCTTAGCTCAACAGGCTGCCTTTGATGCCAGAGGCTCAACTCACCGTAGAGAAATAGCGATCCAGATATGGGAGCAAAACTTGTCATCTCCCCAACAGATAACATCGTGCTAGATCAACTTATGCGATGAAGTTAAGAAGAAGTGGAAGAGCGCACGCATAGACAACGGTTGATACATGGATATAAACCAGGAGTGAACCCAAGGGACCTGCGAGCGCAAGAATTTGTCCGAGGCCGAGGAAAAGTCCGGTCCCAATGATCCCGGCAAGCTTGTAACCCATTCAGTCTACATCGCCATGTTAGCACAAGAACGACATACTGCAAACCTGTTCAGAGGATGGTCAGCATGGTGACCCGAGACCGTAAATGGCTTACATCTGAATATGCTGCTTTCCAAGCTGCCGCCTGACATTGTCGAAAGTATTGTTGTATATAAAATCGCCAGGCGCTGGCTGGTCAACCATTCTTTTGAAGCTGGGTGTTGAAGATAGCTCAAGCAATCGCGAGATGAAAAATCCCTGGAGGATAAGACTGGCCTAAACGTCCTGAGGAGGTCTGATGAGTTTATACCCGCGCTTGATATCCTTATGAAACCACACTACTGGCACTTGTTAGTGCGTTTCAAGGGTCCATCATGATGAAGCCCGCCGGTTCGGTTGCCCCCGGCTCGGATTCCGAGGCATCGCATATTGTGAGGTACCGCCCCGATACTTGTACCCTAGCCCGGCCTGGTCACCGACGATATGTATAATGCACGTCATTGATTGATTATCGATGAATGCCAAACGATAAGTTTTTTCTTTATTTTGTCTCCGAAACACCAAACTCTGAAACATACAGATCTGGCAACACGGACTATTACCGCTCAGCGGGCAACTTTAGGTGGCGCCGTGAGTATCGGGATGTTTGCTCATGCTGCCTTCTTCAGCACCAAATACCCCCAACGGGTCGTTCAACATGCCCAAATATGTGCGGCCTCTATTCTAGTTGACTTTCTACCGGAATGTTGGGGCAGACAGCGCCCGAGGAGATAGTTTGGTCGTAGGTTGTCGAGAGAGTTGAGACTTGCGAGGAGATGCCTGTGAGGTCTAAGTGGTCTGCATGGGGCGTGCACTGTATCGTGCCGTCGTCTAACAGATTCCTGCTAAGTCGAGCTTCGGAATCACATCCTGGGGGTGAGTTTCCCCGAGTCCGCAGGTTGACGTGTAAGCCAGAAAACATCCTGCACATAACATCACACTCACGACAAAACCGAAGGCAGGATGCGCCGGTGGGTTCCTCTCTACACAGGTTCCCCTCTCTGATCTAAATTTTGTTTTGGTAGGCGACTGTTGATCTCGCTTGTCTCGGATCTCGCATTGGGCTGACCTGCAGAACGTACCTACTCTCAAGAAAACCGGGAACGAAAGAGTACTACTGGAAAACCGTCGTTTGCAGAGGAGCTGAGAGCTGATCTGATGTATCGGTTTTTTTCTGTTCTTGCGATAACTCTATTGGAGATCATCCCATTAGCTAGTACATACAGTCGACTCTGTTATAACCCATACCCCTCGGGATAGGTCTGGAGGTATGGGTTTTCAGAGAGTATGGGTTTTATGAGAGGTGAACTATGTCCGTGAGTGAATCAAATTAGCAGCTATTTAAGCT
>JBBPKJ010000527.1:0-22529 GCA_038089195.1 Brasilioporus rufonigricans | reverse complement strand
AGGGCATGTTTGACAATCAGCATTGTAGGATCGGTGACTTCCACCGCTACATGTCCGACTTTCAGGTAGATAGCCAACGCAAGGGGAGCTTTGACAAGTCTCTGGCTGCTTACGAGGCTGCATGGAGTATTGCAGTTTCCGAGCTTCGAGTAACGCATCCAATCCGTCTTCACCTTGCCTTAAAGCTTTCCTTGTTCTACTACGAAATTCTCCACAGCCATGACAAGGCGATCTGTGTGGCGCAGCAGGCGCTCAACGATGCTCGCGCTGGGCTGGAGGGGCTCTCCGAGGACTACAGTGACTCAACGGTTGTAATACAATCATTGCATGACAGCATTGCCCACTGGAAACTGGAGGGCAAAGAAGGTGTGCCCCATATCCATGGCAATTAGGCTGGATTGGTTCACAGGCATGATAGAAGTGAAGGGTGGGGACCTCGTTCAAGACAGCCAGCCTCAGGACATTGACCGATGTTCGCCTCTCATCCGAGAGGAACCGCGAAGAGTGGATGTTGACACCCGAGTGAAATCGGAGGGCGATAGGCATTCAATTCCGCATGATGACGAGTCTCTGGCCTCCAAGCAGCTCTCACTAACTGCTCAAGGGCAATCGCCAACACCCACTGATACCGCGTCGATCCGGAAAATAGGGCCAGAAGACGTTAGTGACCAAGCCGGGATGACTGAATCGCTCTACAACAATGTGGGTAGCCCTCTATCCAATTTACCCGCTGTGCTACTTATGGGGCTTGCTTATAGGATCTCAACACTGCCCAGACATCTCCACAGGAGCTCCTTCCGCAGTATAGATGTATTACCTGCCAAAGTCGCTTAGCTGATTCAAGTAACATTGCCATTTTTATCGACGACCCGTCTAACAAACCTGGTCTAAAGGTAGCTGACTAATTGTGTTGTAATCCTTCAGAGTTGACAGGGTCCTACAGAAAACAAAAATTAGGGAGTTGTATGAACGTGTATCCGATGGAGACAGCTCTGAGCCCAGGCAATATAAAAAGTATTTCAAGGGTATCAGCAGATATAGTGCTGACAATTTACCTCTCGGCCATGTGAGAGATGAGACCTATAGCCAGCCTGAGATTGCATCCACTGGGTTTGTTCCAGAGAAACATTCCCTTTTACAACTCATGCAATTGCTCGCTGCAGGGATCCAGAGGAAATCGTGATGGAGGTATATAGTTGGTTAGCAGAAAACTGTCTGGATGGGGATCAAATATACTTGTTTGGTACGTCCAAGCTTGTTGTTGGCTGCTGACGGTGATGAGATTCTTGCAGGGTCCTCTGAAGGTGCTTATCAAGTGCAAGTACTGGCTAGTATGATCCGTGAGGTCAGTGCGCGTGACATCTGTCGCGTCAATGGATTTACATTGTAACAGGTTGGCCTGCCAGCGAAATGGACGGGTCGCAATGAGATCGAACAGTCAGTGTCCATCACTATTTTAGACAAATCCTATGTTTCACGAGTTTATCGCAACAGGGCGTATCGCTATTACACCTTCCTCAATCCGAATAACCCTCTGCCAAAAATTCCGGCAACAGAATTCAAGCGGTACTTTTGTTGTAAGGATTTGAGAGTCCATTTCGTGGGAGTCTGGTATGCTGAACCCTTTTATGATCCCCTTAGTAGCATAAGCTGATCACAACCAGGGACACGACATCTTCTTTGGGTCTCCTCGAAAGAGATGTTCGCCTCACTTCCTCTGCATCGGCAATAAACTCGTGTCATTTCCGGCGTGCACATGTTCTCGGTGAACGCCAAGCCAAGTCCACGCCAGAGTACTTTGCGGAGGTGACCCCCCAGGGTGACCATATACGAAGCCCCAGACCCGCCTTTAGTGTAAGGGAAATCCGGGTCGCAAGTAACCATTATGATGAGTACGCAATATATCTCTACACAAAGGATGAACCTGACACATTCTTACGTCCAGTGATGGAACCAACTGCCAATACACAGAAGAGGCCCCCAGCGCGGATGGGATCGACAACTCTTCAATAGCCTATGATGCCCAGATGGCATTTCAATGGATGAAACGAGAAGCTGCTGTCAATGGTTTGGTATTTGGTACCGATAAGTCTACGTGGATGCAGAGGATGAAGAAAGCTAGAGTACATCTATTAGCATTCTAGTCTTCGGAGAATATCAGCCAGCCAGGCGTTCTACCGACATTGTACAGTGGCCATGCTGTGAGCTATGATCCACCTGTAATCTATCGCACGTCGACTCATCGATGACGGTGCAAGAGTGATTGTCTCCAAGACCACCAACCAGCCGACTTACTCACGTTTATCTATTCGTACCATACGAACAGGAAGTATGGGATGACAACAACTCGGGTTCAGGAATCAATGATGGACCGTTTATCGATTTCCTTGCCAAAGGTCTCTCCATCATCCATGGTCGGTGAGGTAGTGACGCGATGTCGCCGTACACGAATACACCGCCGCGCATCTTTTCATCTTCCAAGAGAACACCTAACCAAGCATGAACAAGATACAAAGATCTCGACCAGGGTTATGTCCTATCTTGCTCCCATTGCCCAACAAGCGACACGGGCGCGCAGGCGACTAAGAAAAACGACCAGACACCCAGCCCATGCAAGGATACACACATCTTCAGATTTGGTAAGAACATCTGCCTCGTCGATGATGTGAGTTGAAAAGTTCATTCGAAGATGGGCAAAGCTTCAAACGCAAACACATGCGCAACTCTATTGTGCAGCCAGCTGTGAGGACGTGGTGAATGGCATATGGTCTGTTAAACGATGCTGCGAATCCGAGTCGTCGCTTGATCAATGGCCTGGCAGACATACCTGTTGAATAATGTAGGTGTCATTTTTGGCGACGACGATACGTGGCACTCACGATGTCCGGATCAGGTGGCGCTACAGAGACATTATCTCGAACACATCAACCACACCGTCGTAGTCACCTCTCCTACAAAAACGGATACAAACCACGATATCTTCCAGTTCGACTTACTTTGCCAGACCAAGAGTGGCACGCCTTTCCTTGGGTAGCTGAGGGTGACGTACTACTTCTTTGGCCCATGTCGGCTGCTACTTGGGTGTTGTCAACGGCCGTCGTAGGGGCCTCGGCCCTCATGCACAGCCTGACCGTCACTCCAATGTGATATTGGATGGACTCCAACGACTAGAATCAGTCGGAGCCGAGAATGGATCAACCTTGTATGACCAAATACAATCCTGTACTCACACAACGTCGCTATCTTATGACAAATGCAATGACATCGTGAGTAGCAATTACTTCTGAGCACTTGACGGTCCCCACGGCTACCCGTGATGTTCATGACTGATCCAGGACAGACCTAGAGTCTTTTTGTCTTGACTGGATTCCGAGCTCTCTCGCCCAACGATACGAGACTGAGGTACTATGGTTAGCATGATGTACTCTGAACAATATTGCCGTCGGAGACGACGAGCAATGATCTATATACGTCGTTGAGTCAATGGTGCCTAGATAAACGCACTAATTGCATCATCGGATTTTGCGCATCGGGACTCTTACCTACCTCATCAGCAGCATTATGTCGAATCCCGGTGATGTTGAGCTATCCAACGTGAGTCATTCTTTTGCAGGGTCGACTTGAACTCCCTATTAGAAGTCGAGGAAGACCGAGAAGACGCTGAGATGGACGATTTAGATCGCCGATTAGCTCGTAAGCACTTGATTTCCTACATCAACTGTGTACACTCATTCATCAATACGCAGTCAGCAGTGGGACCCATCTGTGGGTGGTAGTTTTAGATGGCAGTGTGGCGAATTACCCAAAAGGGCTATCTCTTTGTTTGCTTTTGTGGGTTCCGACTTTAGTTGGATTAGCATTATAATGCGGACGAGTGTCCTCCTGTAGGTACTTGAGTCACCATGTACATCACTCCAATGTGACGGTGTGCACTAGAATGCTTGCTCTTGGATCAGCAAACGGTGCTAACGGCAGGCAGTGTTTCTCACCACAGATGCTGATCCTCCGTGTGGTCAAGGCGTCGAACGTCCATCAGCGATCCGATCGCGAGGATGACCGGGTGCAAGTATTCTTGTACTGTAGCGTTGACTGCACAGGGCGGTGTTGCTGGCACTCGTTCACAATATGATTGCCCCAATGTCACGTTGGATGGACTCCCCATGACAATATGTACATGGAAAGGAGTACGTGGCGTATGCCGTCGAACCTGCTACATGTCCCATAGTGGGAGTTGGGTTTTAGAGTTTAAATCTCACTTGATATGGTCAAGTTAAGTTCCTTCTTGGCTGCATCAAGGGAAGGTCCTCTCCGTTACGAATCCGGTGCCGCAATTTAGCCCTGTTATGGAAGTAAAAAATCACAAGTATTTCATAGCAATCCTCGACTTGTACGTGCCTACACTCGCCGTCGACGGCGGTACATCATACCACAATAGCTTGGTCGCACAAATCTTCATCCCGGGTGATCGGTGACGTCGATGACCTTCCACAACTAACTTCCCATCAGTGCACAGCTCTGCTCATGACCCTAGTGAATTCCCCGCCTGAACTTGAATGAAGCGGGTTTAAATTTTTTTCCTGAGATATCGCGTCGCACTCGTATAGTTCAAGTCCTTGTGTACCAGAATTATATATACTCGGAGTCCGCGCTCGAAGCTCAGGGCTTATCAATCTGCGGAATGTCCAACGAGTTACTGTACCTTTCAACCTGTTTAGGTTCCGCGCACCCCGGGGTCCATCAGACTTGTCACTATTGTCGTGCCACTACACTCGAGCCCGGTGTGTAAAGTCGGCGCCGGAACACGGTAATGGACTTACGACGACTTGATTTGTCCTTAGGGAACGCGACGTACCATTTAGTAATCCAGAACTGATGGAACAATCTCTGAGGTGCTTGACGTAAAATGGAGGGTGACAGTAGCCTACATCCAGTTCGAATAACATGCTGGATTGCGATTTCACACTTTCGCGGTATACCGTTCTGATGACTTAGATGTATATCGTCTGTCAGAATGATACCCATCTGTTGGCGATCAGTGTTTCAGATGCTAGTTTTGTGAATTTCTCCAAAAGGCCATTTTTCAGTTGATTTGTGGGTCCACTTTAGGCCAGAAGCTTGATCGCTTCTTCCAGGGTTTTTCGCGTCGCAGACGTCGGTTATATATCATGGCCTGCGATGCCCTCACCATTCCCCACGACGAGCACCTCCCCGCCCTGACCACCTGCGATTCGTCTTCCTCGCAGCTATGAACACTTCCGCGTTCGCTGTCAACGGTGACCTTTTTGGCGTGACTCCTGCGCATGCTACGCGCGAGAGCCAATATGATTCACACCTCGGTGAACTTCTACCACCGTCCTATGTAGACACCGAGCTACCTGAATACACGGTGGATCCCAACATGGAGCCTACCACGCTCGCGATGTATCTGTTCAAATTTGGATTCCGTACGTATCATTCTCGTCTCGCACTGGGTGCCGTCGGGATGTCTGATCTTATCCTCTCTTCGCTCGCAGTGTTTCCGCCGCTTTGGATCCTCGGCGCTATGATCTTGATATCCCCGCTCCCCACTCCAGCCAACTTCGAGTCCTCGAAGCCGGAGAGAGAGCGCCAGCAGCTTGTGCAGGTCATCCGGGATGCAGAGTTGAGATGGGCCCAGCGCTGTGCGTGGGCCCTTTTCGTGTTACTCCTTCTTGCAGGCATTGCTGCCGTTATCGCCTTTGTTGTATTCCGATCGTGAACGCTGCACCAAGCTCCTCACGACCCCATCAAGCCTTGCATTCGTTCCCTGTTCATGTACTAAGATTGCTCTTGTATTTCCTTTGTTTTGATCAACGAAAAATCGGTCGAGAACCGAGCGAGAAGTTTGAAACATCGTGTTGGACGACGTGATACTTGCATAAGGGCCCGTTCGCGGTATCCCTTTCAAGCTCCAGGAGGAGGAACGCGAACGAAAGGTTAACTACGTCTTCGAGGTATCTGCGCTGGATACGAGCGCTAGTACTGGGCTCGAGTTGGACAACAACACTTGCGTGTATTTCCTTGGCCCGCGTCTGCGATAAGATGACTTTGCTGAACTGCTGAAATCCTTGTAGAACATGCTGAAGGCTCCCGTTGAACTTTGACATACCGTACAATATGGTCCCAGTAACCATTGCACAACCCGAGCGTGCGCCACGTAGGGAGCGGCGCAATGTGCCTGGTGCTGCACGGTCATAAGAAGGCGAGGAGTTGGTTGCGTTTTCGTGAACTACCAGACAGACGAGATGTTCGTACTTTAGTGTTTACGCCGTGGTCCCGATTACTAGCTGAAAGTTGCAGGCGGCTGAGCGTGGCTAGGCACAACTAGGTGGTCATCTGAATGATAGCATGTCGACCAATTTGAAGGCCAGCCTATACGAAAAACTAGCTGAAAACGTGCAGTTTTGGGTGACCCAACTAGTATAAGGGCACGAGAGTGACATCAAGGTGTGTTTATGGCTCTTAGTGGGCTACGACAGCAGTTCAAGCCTTATTAGCTTGACCTAGACCTAAGTTTATATGATTTCCTTTCGACCTCGATCGCGTTCGAGTGGCCGCTATGATGTCACTTAAAAGCGGACATCCCTGAACGTCTCCAGCGTGTCGACCAGGACTCCAAGTGCTACAGCTCGCCAGCGCCAGCGAGTTCCGCTCTGGTAAACTCTACGATCTCCTCGCTCAAAGGGCGTGGCCGATCATCCGAGTTAGCAGACGACCAACATCGCTCTATAAACGTCCATCGACGTTCCGTGACCAGCGCTACATTCGGCCGTCGCGGCGTTATCCCTCTTGAGACTGCGTGTATGACTTGTGCCTCGCGCACGTAGTAATGGTATGGCATTTTGCCGCTCAGGATCTAGCGTCCGAGAGATGTGCATGAGAACGTGCGACGGGAGAAGGGGGTGGTACCACGAACCTGCAACGTGATACTTCCGAACGCATACACGTCGCTTTGCGTCGTCGGCGCGACGCGTGGCGATTCCTCTTCCATTCCGTCCTCGGGGAGCTCGAGATCGAGCATCTCGGGGGCAGTCCAGCGTAGCGTACCCCGTGCGTGAAACGACGTGACGAACGTCGACGCCCCCAGTTCAGTCAACAGCGTCGATAGACCAAAGTCTGCAATACATGCTTTCCCGTCGCCGCGAACGAGAACGTTTGACTAGAGAAACCCCACGTCATTGGTGATTCGTGGTCGTGAATGGACGTGATAATTTGATACGTACGCCTGACAAGTCGCCGTGTACGATAGAACGTGAGTGGACTGCCAGTGACGTGACTCAACATCAGCATCGACTTTTGGACCTCTTCGGTTGTGATCACTCACGATAATGCAAACCAGAGGCGACGTCGTTGAGCTATGAAGACCAGGGTCAGCTCTGTTCTCACAACCACGATGTTACCGAGTGTCATACTAGACTGAGGACGTCGACCACGGAGAGGCTATCATAACGGTCTTCGAGATAAGACGTCAACGTGCCATTCTCCGCCCAGGGACACACCATAGCAGGAAATCGGCCAAATCCTATGGCTGTTCCGAGGAGCGGCAAGACGTTGTCGTGTCTGAGGTCCAGCCACACTTTAATTTCTCGCCGGAGCCGCTACGAGAATCCGGAGGTCAGCTGACCATGGAAAGAAGTGATGGCGAACGGTGTCACCTTTCGTTTCTTGGCGAAATCCCCGTCCTCGGCTGAGTACATCTTGATGGCTTTAATAGCCACCTGTGGGTAACGATGTGTGTTCGTCGTTTCATCGTTCAAAGAGGAAAAGGCATACTTTGGTGGAGCCTCCGTTCTCCTGGAGCATCCCTCGGTAGATGTCTGCAAATCCACCGGATGCAACTGGATCAAGACCGTCTCGAGTGATCTGATCTGTGAGGTCGTTCTGAAGGGTGTTTGGAACGGAAAAATCGAGAGACGAGTTTGTGTCAGTTTGGCCTGACGCAACCACATGAACTGAGCCGTTGGGAATCGTGTCGACAGCCATCCCAGGGATCCGCGGCTCGTGGGTAGGTACGGTAGAGCTAGACATCGCCTCACATACAGGCGAGTCCATTGGGTCATTCCGGGATGGAATCGGAGGACTTGGGACGAGCGAGATGTGAGAACAAGGTGGGGACCATGAGCGGCGTGATGAGGGAACGACTGGACAACCTAACTCACTTGTCATGACTACGAAGCTGTCCTGCTACTCTCGCCTGCGCACGTACCTCTTCTCTAAAAGAATTCACTTCTTCGACGATCAACTTCTTCACACCCTCGTAGGAGTCTTCCTCTTCAAAAGAACAGTCGGCTTTCTGTGCGATATTATATCGGGGAGAACGCCCGCGGGAAACAAAAAAAAAACATGTTGAAGATTAGATGTTTAGGCAGGCAATAGATCAAAGGAAATGTACCGCTTCACAAACAGGCTCGTCCACCGGATCGTGCCATACCTGCAAGTATGGATGGTTCAACGCTTCTTCGCAGCCGATTCGCTTGGCAGGGTCAAAGCACAACATCCGGGTAAGGAGGTCGATGGCAAGGGGGTTGGCGTCAGGGTATAAGGTTGTGAAAGGTATTCCAGCCTGCACAGGTAACGACCGGATGTAGTCCTGGGCCTGGAAAAAGGCTATAGGTCAGCCCACATGTGGAATTCGAATGAAACCAAAACGAACATGGGGTGAGGCTACCCGACTGAGCGTGTCGTCAGATGGAGTACCGACATGGTGTAAAATCTGGCCTAACTGGTCGACGTAACTGCCAAAAATTAGGGTCACCACCTCATGCCACCAAGCCAGGACCTACTCTTTGCCTTTGAAGATCGGCTTTCCACTAAGCAGTTCAGCCAGAACACAGCCCAGGGACCAGATGTCCATGACACTGGTCTATTCCGGGATTAGCAGTACAAAAACAGGGTGTAGGAGTGCACTCGTACGTAGTTGGTGAAACTGACCAAGCTCTCCGGAGAGCGGTACCATCTGTTGGCCAGGTATCCCGTCATACGGCCCTGGTTTCCACCACCACCACCAGGTATGTACCCTCGTGCAAGACCAAAATCACAAATTTTGAGTTCACAGTCGGCATTCACAAGAAGGTTGCCAGGCTTGATGTCCCGATGCAACACGTTTGCAGAGTGGATATACTTTAAGCCACAGAGTGTCTGGTATACGAGCGACTGGAAGTGATCATCCGTGAGGGGTTGTCCTGAACGAATCTAATGGGTATGCACAAGCAATGAGGCGGAGAAACAAGCAGCGTTGCTTACGATCGCATGGAGATCTGCTTGCATGAGTTCTTCCTACAGAGTAGACGGACAGTGTTTAAAACTAATGGACGTCAAAAGCTACTTATCACTGACATAAAGATAGACTTCGTTAAAGTTTCCATTGGGCTGGAAGACGATGTCCATGTCATATAGGCAAATTATCTGACCACTCAGTGGTATCAGTGACCCAGCATACAAGATCGGGCCAAGTTTAGGATATAACTCACATTCTTATGTCCCCTAAAGTGGCGTAGCAGCCTCCAATGATGCTATCAGCTGCATAGCCCCAACCGTCGTAGTGCACTAGAATACATACTTGATCTCACGAAGACATTGCTTCATCAAGATAAACTGAAACAGAAGCACAATTTAGTGAACATTTGTCTACGTAGGATTTCCAAAAGACTTGCCTTGGTAGTTACATTGGTGACTTTTTTGATTGCACATCCTTCACCTGATGTCCTATGTCGCGCCTCGACAACACAGCCATAGGCACCCTGACCAACCTCCTGAACAAACTCATACGCAGCATCAACACTAAAGGTCGAGTTGAATGCCTTGAAGCTATCTCTTTGCGCTATCATGTCGATCGTCGATTTATCGTGGGCTGGCATCTTGAACAGCAACTGGACGGATGTTGCATGCATCACAGGGTCGGCATGGCCTGGGCGATCGTGGGAGATTATGGAATAATGCTGTACATTGGCCAAGACCCGCTAAACCATTTCCACAAAGTCCTTTGTGTGCTACTACTTTGGCCACAATCACTTGGCCATATAAGTATACAGTCGACTCTCTTTTGACGGATACCCCTCTGGAGAGGCTGTGAGGATGTTACTGGGAAGTATGGCGTTTTCCAAAGGTAACCAGGGTTTGCATGCCGGAATCCATAATCAGGTCGTATGGCTTATACCTGGTATGTGTTAGCAGGAAGTCGACTGTGCCCTGGACCCTGCGTGCCCTTCCCGCGACGGTGGTCTGGCGTTTCCGTGGTTCGAATGACGCCCTTGAATCCATTAAAAATATTTCTTCTCACCTCCCAGTGCTGTCTGCGGAACCCAGCACTCATCCCGTGAGTGGCAATTATTCCGAGTACCAGGCCGGGAGTCCCCACGTTGGATAATGTCCGTGGCTGGTCCAGCTCGTTACAGGATAACCTGCGAATCCCGAGTACTTGATCGTCATGAAACTGAGTAGCCCATCATTGAGTCATCGAGGTTAGGATGCGCACTGGAGACGTCACGCACAGTACTCAGGGTGGGTTGATCCCTTTCCGATGTTTCCATCACATAAATGTGCGCGCAAAGTGGTGCTAATTGTGCCAAGTAAGTACAACGGCGGAGCGCAGAGTTCCAAGAGGGCAGTTTGCCAAGCGTGCGAGGACTCAGGGACATAGAGTGCCTGGGAAGATTTTTGGATGGACGCACTGATTTCATCACCAAATTTGTACAGTGAGACCCTTTAGATGTTCCATCAAGCCGGCCAAGAAGCATTGTGTCAAACCGCTGCGTTCAGCCATTCCATCATTTTTTGCAGGGTCAACTTGGACTTTCTCAATATAAATCGCGAGGGGTCCCTGTTCACAATTAGATTTCCTCTGTATCATGCCATGCACTTCGAATGAGCCCAGAGCCACGTTATTTGAGAACGAGATGTACATAGGAATAAATCTTCAAAACATTCTGTATGGTGAGTTATGTGATATTTTCGTCACGTGGTCTCGTTGATCCATTGCCAGGCATCGAATTGGTCCTCTGTTTCAGGACCATGGGGATATTCTTGGCTCGCAGGAGACAGCCCCATAAATCTGACATATTCTACGCTGCTTTCAGCACCGTGATGCTCATTTTGATCACGATCTGGGTGGCTGCCCTGAGCACGTTTGGTCAGAAGATGTGGCTAATAGATCGAAGCTATCCAGGCGGGCCTATGGCATATCATACGGCATATAGTTCGGGTTTATACATGGTTTTTGGGAGGTTTTCACTCGCTATTCTACAGCAGATGACGGATGCCCTCATGGTGCGATTAGGTGGACAATCTTTGACATGGGATGTAAGTCTGAACTTGCTTCGTTTTAGATTTACCGCTGCCGGATTGTGTGGGGCAGTCGTCGTGTCGTCGTCGTGCCGTCGATTCTGTGGTTAGCTAACTTCGGTGAGCAACATTCCCTCCATCTTCCTGGCGCTCGCTTTACCCTGTTGTGAATCAGGCTTGGGGATGCTGCTCGATTCAACTTCCAGCATTCCTGGAACCACATTTTTTACTGGCATTACTGCTAAACTCGGGCTGGTATATTATTCAAGTTCGACCCTCCTAAATGTGACTTTGACAAGCATGATCTGCTATCGATTATTATGCCATGCACGCGTAGTGAAGCACTGTCTTGGAGGCAGACATGCATCCCCATATATCGCTATCGTCACACTCGTCGTTGAGTCGGTGCTTCCATTCACGCTATCCAGTGTCGCATTTTTGATATCGTATGGGATGAAGAATCAGCCAACGGTGGTGTTTTCGTTTGTTCACCCACTAATAATGGTGTGCACCAGAACGCTTACTCTTGGATATACGAACGGTGCTAACGGCAGGCAGTGTGTCTCACCACAGATGCTGATCCTCCGCGTGGCCAAGGCAGAGGCATGGCAGCAGAATGAAATTTCGTTTCCAGAATCGATAATCAGGGTCCCTCTGGGTCGTGGAGATACGCTGATTCCAGGACATTTAGATGGGAATGGTATGATGGTGCATCTGGAGCGATTGTCGGACGTACATCAACAGACCGGTTGCGGGGATGACCAGGTGTAAGAATTCTGTATGTAAGAATTCTGTATTGTAATGTTAATTTGTGTAACTGCGCAGGGCGTTGTTGTGTTCACTCGTGAGTCCTCGTCTACATATTGGTCTAATGATGCGTTGGGTAGACTCGGTTGCCCTTGTCGTAGCAACAGGCACATGTAGAGAGATATTTGCCATCGCTGTCGAACTTGATGTGTCCCACGGTGGTTGTTAAGTTTTTGAGTTTCAATCTCGCTTGACTTGGCTAACTGCGGTCCTTTAGTCAATCAATGGTACGTCCCCTCCGTCATAGGCACAGCTGAGCATTCCAATTAGAGAAAGAGGTAACCCTTAGGTTTGTTTCTCGCCAGGGGTACAAGCATTTCACCTCAGTTAGCTATTTCAGTACTGTATCCCGTGGCTCTCGACTGACCAAATTTTATATTTGCCTAGACCAGACGTCCTTTCCAAGCGTGATTACACGTTAGTTGCACCTACACGAAGTCCTCACTAGGTATTGTATTTGCTCCGCGGCCGAAGGAGCAGAATGTCCTATAAATGTCTGCGCCTTGTAACTTGTTTAGACGGTAATCTTGTCGCCCAGGCTGCGCACTAGCAATGGTCTCATTCTCGGGCCTGGGCGGTGAAGCGGACGCAGCACGACCCGGGGATCTGCGAAGAGAACTCGTCAATATTGTCGTACTGCTGTATTGATCACAATCATGGAGTCATAACGTTTAGACTGGGGATTTATATCGTCTTTCGTCAGTCCAGAAGACTGAGCTTCGCATGTATCCTGGCACCTGGCGTGATGGGAGACTGTTAGTAGATGCCCCGCCGTGATTTCAAATTTCTGCTGTATGCCATCGTTCATGCATATGACTTACACGCAGTATCTCCGGCCGTCGGTTCGAAGAGCCTGTATCGTGCTGACCAACATGTACACAGAAGCGCAATCACTGGACCTACATGCTGGTAGCTGTTTGGGCTGGCGGTTTGACAACTACCCAAAAAGGCTATTTTTTGGTTGATTGTGCTGGCTTTGTGGGTCCACTTTCACTTTCGGCTGCGGGATTGTTTCTCCCAAACTTCGCGTCGCAGGTGTCGGTTACGGCTTGTGATGCCCTCACCGTTCCTCACAGCGAGCACCTCCCCGTCCCGAACGTCCTTCCAAGTTCGCCTTCTTCCGAGTTGCAATTACGAACACTTCCACGTTCACCGTCAATGGCAACTGGCGTCCTACTCCGTCTTCTGCAGGAATTGAGCTCGAGGCTCAACTTATTACTGGTGAACACGCTTCTTTCGTACTCCCAATTGCACCGGAGCCAGCCAGAGCCACCACCTCTCCCACTCACATACCTCGTAGCACTACTACCAGTGCCATCAACGACTTTTTTGGTGTAACTCGTGCGCATGCCACGGATGAGAGCCAACACGATTCACATCATAGTAAACTTCTGCTGCCGCATTATACAGAGGCCGAGTTGCCTGCTTACACGGCGGATCCCAACATGGAGCCTGTCACACTAGCAGTGTATCTCTTCAAATTTGATTCCGTATGTATTACCCTCATTTCACGTCGGCAGCTTCGGGATATCTGACCTTCGCAGTGTCTCCGCAATTTTGAGTGCTATCATCTTGACATCTCCACTCACCGCTCCGGCAGACTTTGAGCCCTCAAAGTCAGGGATGGAGCGCCAGCAACTTGTACCGATCATGCGGGATGCAGAATCGAGATGGGCCCATCGCTGTGCATGGACACTTTTCGCGCTGCTCGTCCTTGTAGGTGTCGTTGCCGCTATTACCCTTACTGTATTGTGCTCCACCATTCTTATCCCCCACGACTTACCCACTTTCATTCATTTCCACTCACATCACTAAAGCCTTTATTTCCTCCACTTGGATCATTTCTTGGTGTCGCGAAGAATGGTCAAGAACCGGGCATAGGTGAAGATTATATGACAAAAAACGCTACTGTATTTCGTATTATAGCTATCTTATAATCACATACCTGAAGCATTTCATTCTCTTCTACGCAGCAACTACAGTAACCCTGGAACTTGAACGCATCTGCCTCCTACGTGCGGTGCCGTACTACGATAGTCTCGAGTGGACGCCATCTCTTGCCAATGAAAATGCCAGCACCGCCAATGCCCCCTGGGCACATTTGACCACAACGTAGGTGGCACTTCCCCCGGTCTGAATTTGAGCACCCGTCCCATGCCGGGGTCGACGCGCGATAACGCTTGTGGCTTATCTCGCCCTGTTACAGCCTTACAGGATAGACCTAGACCGGCTATCTTTATACCACGCTTATCACTCCGGTATCTCTCAGGCTGTTCCGTGATATGCCATTCAGTAGCATTACGCTCTACAAACGTTCTTAAATATCACGCAGCCTCAACCCTCCACTTCCACCTGTACAGGTCCACAGAATACTGACTAGACGAGCAGCTAGTAACCGAGGTTCCCTGGATTTCAATTGAAGATGTCTTCCAAATCTTCAGTTACGAAACATCAGCCTGCAGCCGTCGAACCACCAAGTCCAACGTCACGGTTCAGCAGCGTTCGACATCACTCGCGCCTCGTCCAGCGTAAGCTGACTACCAGAAATGGCTGGCTCGGCGACTACGACTATGCCTGGCTCTGTTCGCCCGTTCTCCCTTTCTCGGTTGGCGGAAAGAAACTACGCCGAAGACAACCACCTTTCTACGGCATTGACGACGAGCTGCCACTCGTTCTCGCGATAGCAAGCGGACTTCAGCATGCGCTCGCTATGCTTGCCGGTCTAATCACGCCACCAATCATCTTTGCGAGCACACTGGCACTCGATCCACAAACCTCTGCATATATGATATCTGCATCCCTCATTGGCTGTGGTGAGTGGCCGTCCAGGCATCTCCTTAAATTCATAAACCCATGTGCTAAACGACCACTCCAAGGGATCTTAAGTCTCGTTCAAATGTCACGGATCAAGCTCTGGAAAGGATACTACCTCGGTACTGGACTATTGTCTGTGGTCGGAACCAGTTTTGCTACTCTCAGCACTGCTAATGCTGTATGTATCTCTTATATGTCCTGGCTCTGAATCCTACCTGAGGTACCTCTGGAAGATCTTCAACGCTATGTATGCCAACGGGAGCTGTCCTTCTGTTACCGCTGCTGATGGTAGTGTCACTCGCGGCGCATGTCCTGATGCGTACGGCATGGTCCTCGGTGGGTCAACCCCAAAGTTTCGTTCTGCTATATGAAGTAATAGTTTGGTTTCTTCTAGGCACGTCATTGATATGTTCCTTCCTTGAAATCGGGTTATCGTTTATTCCCCCGCGCACTTTGCAGCGCATATTTCCACCAATGGTCACCGGTAAGTACTCATGGACATACAAGAAGATTGATTTGTTAACATGTGAGTCCAGGGACGGTCATCGTCATGATCGGGGCATCTCTTATTGGTTCATCTGGCATACCAAACTGGGGTGGAGGATCCAATGGTTGTCAAGCACGTCCTACTAGTGGTCCGCTATCTTTATGCCCAACTGCCGCATCCAAGCACGCGCTTCCGTAAGACATGTCAGGTCGCCTAGGTATCGTGCTAGGATATCTAACCTCATCTCTTAGATGGGGCTCACCGGAGTTCATCGGTCTCGGCTTTCTTTCGTTCGTCAGCATTATCATCACAGAGTTGTTTGGTTCTCCTTTCTTGAAGAATGCAAGTATCATCGTAGGGCTTGCAGTGGGATGTATCGTCGCAGGTGCCGCGGGATATATTGATGGCAGTACTATCACTTCCGCACCAGCCATCACGTTCCTGTGGTATGTTCAATGGCTACTCCGAGCTAGCATGGTATTCATATCCAGAAGGGTGCACACGTTCAAGATCAGTGTCTATCCACCGGCCATCCTCCCGATGCTGGCAGTATACGGTAGGTGTATCGGCTTTTGAAACTCGATGCAACTTGTTGTCTCACGCTCTCTCCAGTGTCTACCACGATGGAAGCAATAGGTGACATTACAGCTTCCGCGGAGGTGTCTCGCCTGGAGGTTACTGGGGATGACTTTGACTCTCGGATTCAAGGTGGCGTTTTGGTGGGCACGTGTTTCATTCGTGTTCGGTTCACAATTTGGTTAACTCAAGTATAGAGCGACGGCTTTGGAGGGTTTGTGTCTGCACTGTTTACCGTGACGCCGTTGTCGATTTTCGCTCAGGCAAGTCCCTAGTAATGAGTCAGTCCGAGAGGATGTTTGACGGACCTGTGAACTCAGAACAATGGTGTTATCGCGTTGACTCGTTGTGCAAACCGTGCTGCTGGTCGGTGGTGCTGCGGATTCCTTATCCTTTTTGGTGTCCTTGGCAAGATCTCCGGTTTTTTCCTTGCTAGTACGCGTCCCACGTTTTCAGACGATCCCACTCTGACGGAAATGCCTCAGTCCCAAACCCAGTCCTCGGGGGCGTGACGACCTTCCTGTTTGCGAGCGTGGTCGTTTCTGGGTTGCGGGTACTTTCCTACGTGCACTATACCCGCCGTGATCGGTTCATTCTTGCTGCAGCGATGTCGTTTGGTCTGGGCGACTTACTCATGCCGAACGTGTTCACTTACTTGTTCGATGGCGTCCGTAATGCAAACTCGGGTCTAAAAGGTCTATTGGACTCGATCACGATCGTCTTGAGTACACCATGTGAGTGAGCGTCCATGTCGCGAGCACTGTCTGATGGCGAGTTCGAATGGACAGTCTTGGCTGCCGGATTGGTAGCTGTCATCTTGAATTTGGTAATTCCACGAGAGTCATTGCAAGCAGAGGAAGACGAGGAGGTAGAGCAGGTGGTCGAAGACATGGAAGCTTCGGATCAAGCGCAAAAGGCTTGAATACAACGAGTCGTGAGTAATCTATCTAACTCATTCTTGGAGTTACGAACACCCATCACAGGGGGCATTCGACAAAACGCATCAATGTCGTAAGATCACTCTCTTAGGTACAGCCACCGATCAACCAAAGCTGACCAGACTTAGTGAAGAAGGTAAATGGAAACTCTGTTTGTGTCAGTAGGGTGTGGAGACAGTGAAGAGATGTGACTGGTAAATGGAGTATTCCAGTTTCACAACAATAACATTAGTGAAGATATGCGTTTCTACATCCCAATCTCATTATAATTTTTCCCAAGTCGCAACATCTACTATCATGAGATCAATCCAAGGCGTAAAACCAGCCATAGATCCTACCTATAATACAACCTTTCTTTTGTTCTTTGTTGAAATGCACATTCCGCAAGCCTGATATACGGGTGAGTCCATGGCGAAGAAGCCAGGAGAAGAGACACCCTTACCATTGTAGGTATCAAGCGGGTATGTTGACGAGGTACCAATACAAGTAAAAGTCGGTCAGAACGCCATTGTCGTACAGATTATAGCAGGTATTCGGCCCGATGGTCACTTGATTGCAGTTGTAGTAGTCGACGCACGTATACAGTATCCAGTTGTAGCTGCCGGGATCGTACCAGTAAATGGACTGGTACCCCATGCCGTTCGGAGCGCCGTGCCCATCTTTTGCAGCGCCCACGTCCGTGGCGACCTCGCATGTACCCGTGCAGTCTGGGTCGCTGCAAAATATGAACGCGTCGGTACTGGGGTAGGTAATGTCAGGGGTAGTCCCAGTAGGAACGGCAGTTTGTTGGGCCAGAACGCCCCTCGTGACGAAGAAGGCGGGGAGGACGAGCGCAAGTGGGTTGAGATACATGATGTGACGGGTCAAGGGGTCAGCGATGGTGACCAGAGTTGCAGCTCAGAGGTGTGATTTTATACGCTCTTGGGCATTGGTTACGCTCATGTGAAGAGATTCCACGCGGGAGAAATGTTATACAGGACAGGGTTCCAGATGGCGGCCGGAAAAGGTGGCCTGACTGCCTACGTGTGTGGCCATGGCTGATAACGTGACTGGATTTACAGAATCTGAGCCCGTTACCCACCAATATATGACACAGGTTGACAGGTTCCCTCGTCATGTACATGCTATGGACGGGAATCCTGTGTTCGAACGCGGACGTAGTCTCATCCTCACCTTCTGATCCTTTCGGGGTGTAGGTAGCTTCTATGAAGAAGATATCACCCGCATCATTATCATCATGAAGCATGCTCAGTGCAGCTAGACGCACACCACCAACTAGAGCAATTTGAGGTTGTGGGAGGTTTGCTGCTTACAATGCAGAAAGACCAGTAACGTGTGATCGACATTCCACGGCAGGGAAGACAACGGCCTTAGCCCCGCGCTTGCTCCCATCTCAGGAAATCAATAGCAGATACTGCGACACAACAAGTACTGAGAAGTCGTAGTTAGCGGGCTGCGTATAAATACTTGGGAGAATAACCCCTTCTCTCTTGCCACGACCTTGCTCACTCGACCCGAGCTTGTCGACCCTAGCTTGCTACAGCCCTCAGCGATGCGATCCCAGTAGATCCCAGTCGACCATTACAGAGATTCCACGCCATCCACTGGAGGATGAGCCTAGCTTCGCGTCCGATCACGTCTTCGTTTTCGTCCCCCTCCTTTATTGCAGTGGATCGAAGGCGTGGAGTTGCTTCACCGTTCTCTTCTTCATACCATGTGTGTTTCTTTGGCGTCATGATCACCCCACATATGCTCTGGGACGGTGGAAAGGTGAAAATAGAGGCGAGGGCGTCGTGATGCAATGCTCAACCCGTATTCGAAACGTGATCACACAGGGATCAAACCCGTTTAGACACGATGACGTTGTAGTTTCTATGACCTTGAAAGCGTCAGGGATGCGATGACGAGACCATAGGCGAAGGGAGAATTACACAGAGTGGAGAATGTGCTGAGACTCGGTTATAATGGGAGCGACATCTCATAGAAGATGCCTGAACCGCACCCACGGCTCTGTATAGTATTGACAGGTTGAGGGAGTCCGTGAGGAAAAGGGGTGCGCAAGGTGGGTTTGGGAAATGCAGTGAAGAAAATGGCAGGTGAATGGTTTATCTTGTGTGCTCGATGACGCTTACGACTCGGAAGTGTCAAGCGATGGAGTACAGGTATCATCAATGTCATCGACCATCCACGGATGTGCTGGTGTGTAGCAGACCTTGCGCTCGGAAATTCCACGAATCAGGGCAATGAACGCGGTGCGAGCGAGACAGTGTTGGAGTAGGACAACAAAGCATGCAATTGATTGCAGCTGTGCCGTCGTCGACTAGTGATGTTGGCACTCAAAGAGGGTGAACATGGACGGGGGTTGACTGGTGTATGGCGGGCCTATCATAGGGGTAAATGGTGAGGTCCAATGGACCATATGAGCGAGAAGGAGTGGGCAATATATGCGTTCAAGCCAAAAAAACAAAAAAAAAGTGAAGTGCGCGCACCAGAAAGGTAAAGACAGAGACGAACCTCCAATGATGCGTTGATATATGGCGAGAGGACGCCACGTAAAAAGCGAGTAAGGCAACAACAGATGGATCTGACGACATGTTAGACATGCCATCGTTCGCAGGTGACACCGGTAATTTGAGGTGAGTGACTTGGAGTTTGACTCAGGTTGCATCGCTCAGGGCAGGCCCAAATTGCTTGTCCAAGTTTGCCTACATGCATATCGAACTAGATTGATTGATTCGCCAGAAGGTGAAGTGAGTGTATACATGGCGTGTCATCATACTATACACGTGGTGAGAGGAAGAAATAACCTAGAGGTGAGGAATATAGGTGGTCCAGGAAACGGTCTGGTGAGCTGAGCAAGGAAGCGCGCGAAGGCTAGCAAGCATCAATCCCACAAGGACCGCCCGAGACACAACTCCCAAGATGCCCGCAAGGGACAAGATCACAGCCACCATTACTACCACCCATTCGGGCGGATCATCCCAGTCTTTATCAACAGCCACGATGACAATAACCAGAACACCGAAAAAGATGGGTGAACCACCTGCCAAAACAAGCGATGCAACACGCCATAGAATCTTCTCCGTCTCCGTCGGAAATTCAAAGTCCCACGCGATGAGGTGGAGTCCGCCAAGAATAAACCACGTGACACAAAGTGATGCACACAAGACCAAAATGCTGTCAATGTCGTCTTCGTAGAATCGTTGAGGGAATATAGCACGGAGGTCCACCTAATCATTTGATTGTTCAGTCATCGACAGAAAACAGACAGGGACGATACAAACATCTGGTAGCTTGACGCCTGCTTCTTCGTCGCCCCGTTTGTGTATGTAGGGGAACCAAGCTATCAACCAGTCTGGACAGACAGGTTCCGGCTTCCATGCATCCGAGCTGCATATCATGATATAGTCGCCTCAGCATGGCTTGCACTGCGTCGTGTAAGAAAACACACACAGGATCTCTCTCTGTCTTTGCTTCTCTTCTGCTGATGGTTCAGTATCCGCTCCGGACTCGTCTTGTTTTACCACATGAGTCAAATAGAAAGCATGAGGACGTTCCGGGCAGAGTGGCTTGTACCACCACAAGATGATAAGTATGAGTGAGAGCACCGCCATGCAAACCGTGTCAAGTTCAACCAGCGTGACCGCAAGGCCCCGAGAACCACGCACGACGACCTGCAGCATAAACCAGACCAGTTGCAAGGCAAGGATGGCCTTTCCCAGCCAATCTGACTTGCTCAAGGCCATGATGTCTTTGACCGTAATGTGTGGATTCACGATCTCATTCTTCTCGCAACGCTCTAGGAAGTTGTCAGCATCGATTATCTTGAGACTGCCCCCTTCGTCACGATAAACGAAACCACCCATCCTGGCAAAGAAGCTGTGTGTCATCGACCATTGATACCCCTGCACTGACATTTGTCAGAAGCTTTGCGTTTACAGTCAATGACAACAACATACTATGGAATTTTTTGACTTTCTTATACGCATTCCACCACTCCCGACTAGCATATGCAATCATCACCTCTGGTGCGAAAAAGCATACTAGAATGCATAGAACCTTGAACCAGAGGGTCCCCTGCCACTCTTTCCTAGCAACCGGAAAATGGATCGTGTGCCATACGCAAATCAACAGAGTCAACGCGCAGCTGCCCAGGATGCTCCACAAGCTTCGGGTCGTCCCATCGGGGGGCGGGCAACCATCAGAGCTCGTTGTATTGGTGCTGGCTCCTTGGGTGAGCTGAGCAAGATAGACAAGGGCGAACAGGCGATGAATCATAGTAAGAGGGATGTCAGTCAGAAATCGAGGGCTCGAGGAACTCACTAGACCATTTCGTCGACTCTTTATCAGGTCACGGGCGGCAGGTCATCACGACCCATTAGCACGCCGTCTGACGGTTTAGGATCAATCAGTGATTCACCAACGGCATGGTTGGGTATCAGCACTTCATCTCGCCTGCACCAGGGTCCCGGTCCTCCTTGATAGAGAAATAGTGATGGGGGTGACAGCATGCCCAGAAGTAGAGATAACGGAGTCACAGGTAGTGTCAATATGACTGTTCAGTTGTAAATCGGGTCAGTAATTGTGGAGCAACATGAACATTGCCAGTGACTCTGGCCCTGGACGCGGATGAGGCCAGTATAGTAATGGTGTTATAATGAACATCGATGGTTTATACCATCATAATCCTTGGTGGTGATGCAGGGTGACCAAAAACCATCTGTCTGACAGTGTCCCTCTGAGTCTGACGCCACTACTCAGATTACCATCACTTTCCTGCAGACTGGCGGTTACACGGGCCATCAATGGTTCTGCACATCTTTGCAAAGGAAGTTCACTTTATTTATCTCCGTCTTCACTTGCCCCCTTTGCCTCCCCGTTTGCACGTTCACTGAACTTTCCCACATGGTTTCATACGCACTCACTGATCGCGTGTGTCTGTTGTTTGCACATCTCAGCTCCCTTGTGTCAGCAAAGTTTCAACAGGTGTTTATCGTAGCACGGATTTGATATGCTCCATGCATTCTAGAAGGCCTAAATTCAGCGCAGGGTCTTGGCTCCCGTGATGGATATAGACCTGGGTTCCATCGTTCAACGGAATGACGTTCTTACACCCTCCCTAGCATGTTGCACCAGCGAGGCCGCAGTCCATTTCTCATCTCATTTTATCCATACCATGCTGATTATCTGAGCCTGGTTCCATCAGACTCGGACCTCGACTATTTGTCAACAACATCGTTCATTGTGTTCATGCGAGCAGGAAAGGTATGTTCAAGGACCACCAAAATTGTATTGATCAACAGGAGATAAGATGAGACCAAATACTCGAGCAAGAGCTGCGAAATCCAAGTATTCGAGCAATGAATTATTTTCGCTGGGCTCGTTTCCACTATCGGTGTTAGACTGCAGGATACTTGTAGTCACTATTGTATTAGATAGATAAATGTGTACTAACCTGCAGGATACTTGTAGTCACTAAGTATCCTAAGGCCCTGAACAGAATGAGTAGCGCAGCGTTCTGCACTCTTTGCCAATATTTGTTTAGTGGCTGCCAGCTTGGCTTTGCCACAGCTGTTTCTGCGGAGATCCAAATTGATGCAATAATACAC
>JBBPKJ010000526.1:0-22529 GCA_038089195.1 Brasilioporus rufonigricans | reverse complement strand
CGATCTCCAACAGATATCCGGATGGAAATTTGAGGACCTCGACATCACAATACGACAACGTCTGTGTGAAGCCCTGTATTCAGCGGGTCGCACGATGGATGCGATCGAGCGTTTCCGTCAACTAACGAGCAAGTTGGAGAAGGGGACGAGCTTGGAACGCGAGCATCATGAATGGGCTGTTGGTGAGTGATCACGTATCTCGTAGTGTGGCCGCTGACGTGAGGCCTCTATCAGACTTTAGGAAACGTTGCTCTAAAAAGCTGGAGTATTTCGGAGACACCGAGGCGGATGCCAAGCGACATGACAAGGCTATCTCCCACTATTCGATTGCATTGTCTCTTGACCCTCCTTACCCTCAAGGCATTCTCTACAAGCGAGGCATGGCATGTTTGGCAACTGGGTCATGGAAACAAGCTCTAGGTGATGCAAACCAAGTACATAACTTTATCTCATGCATGTTGATGGCACTGATGCATCATGATTAGATGATCACTCTCGACCCGTCGTCACCTTGGGGGTACGAGATGAAACATGCAGCTTTGCACAAGGCAGGAGATTATGACAATGCGGCCAATGCATTTGAGGTGATGCTCTCACAGATAGAGCAGTCGCTTGATCCTGAGGTTCAACGTGAGTTGTATCCTCGTTATATGATAAAGATGACGTGTTCACATTGTTTGACAGGATTCGGTGACCGGTACATCCGCCCGTCGAGCACCCGAGCGACGATTCATAAATTTGTCCAGAAGATTACCCGTCGTTTTCCACGCGATCTCATCAACACGATCAATGGGCGTCTGTACAATAGGACAGAGCTAGCATCCGCATTCCGATCATCTGCGATCTGCAAAAAACTTGTATCATCCATGACTACGCACATCGATCACGCCCGGATCAAGCGTGAAGTACGACAGTACTTCCGATACGTGATGCTATCACACAAGTGGGAAGACAACGAGCCGTCGTTCCAGCAGGTGCTGCACACTTCGGTGTATGACCTCGATCGTTCCCCGACTTACGACAAGCTACAAACATTCTGCAAAATTGTTCGAGATGGTGGATTCATTTGGGCATGGAGCGATACTTGCTGTATCAATAAAACAGACAACTTCGTACTCCAAGAAGCCTTGGTGGCGATGTTCAAGTGGTACCAAGGATCTAGTTTGACGATTGTTTACCTCCGAGGTGTTCTCTCCTCATCGCGGCTCGGTGCTCTCATGAGAAGCATATGGAATACCCGTGTCTGGACTCTCCAGGAATACGTCGCCGCGAAGGTTGTTCTGTTCTACACGGAAGACTGGACCCTGTATCTTAACCTACAGCTGCCAAACCACAAGATATCACAAGAAGTTATCTCGGAGATGAGGGAAGCTACTGGGGTGCGTGGAGAGGAACTGATGGCGCTTCGTCCAGGGTTGACTAGCATTCGGGAGAAGCTGCGTCTCGCCTCGACAAGGCAGACGACCCTGGTGGAGGATGAAGCATACTCGTTACTTGGCATCTTTTCAGCTGTCGGTATACCTGCGATATACGGTGAAGGGGAGGGTGCTCTAGGGCGTCTATTGGCAAACGTTCTCACTAGGTCTGGAGATGTCGGTATCCTTGCATGGACCGGCGAGTCTGGTCCCTTCAACAGTTGTCTTCCCGCCCATATCGCTGTGTTCAATGGACCGGTGACATCACACCTCCCCGTTCGCATTCCGGATGCCGAGATAGAAACAATCGTCACGGCCTTGCAAGCTACTCTATTCGACTTCGATGCAGCAATGAGGTTATACGATCGTCTCCGGGAGCTTCCTACACCCAGGTTTGCAGAGAGTCGGATGACACTTGCATGCATTACTTTCCGACTCCCGCGTCTTTCGTTATGTCGAACAACAGGTCCACTTCGTGTTTATCGCACAGATACTGATGCCTTTGGAATGGTGGAGATCAGGACGAAATATGACCTCTCTCGGTTTGGGGCTCTGTATCTCGTTCATCCTTGGTTATGGAGTCTCTTGGAGGATGACGATGTGCATAGCTGTGCCTTCGAAGAAGACATTCCCATATCACCTTCCTCGCCGATCCCAGATGATGAAGAGGTCGATGACAAAAAGATCGACGATGAAGAAATCGATGACGAGGAGTTTTACGACACCGCAGTCGATGACGCAGAATTTGATGATTCGTCGTCACTCTCTGAGCCTCAATCGCCGCTGCTCCCGTCTCCTGTCCAAATGGCACCCATGAACAGAGAGACGCGAGCCCAACGGCTCGTTGCCCGTCTTAGACAGCCCTTTGGTGCACTCTTATTCAGGCTGACGGCGGCCGATCAACGGGTTGTGGGTTACAAGCGCATCGCGGCGGATAGCACCATCCATGTGCAGTTCCGGGAGAACTTTCCGCTGGGTACTATTCTGGATAGGGTACGCACGGTCGATGTCTTGTGACTTTTGTGGCATCTCGGACGTATATTCTGCTAGTACTATACCTTGCAATCGGATATGTGGACCGACTGTTTGAAGAGTGACCTTGTATGTGTTGGAGCCTGGTTCCGTCCTCCTCTCTCTTGTCGTCATCTTGAGCCTAGGTGTCAGGCTCATCATGGCGGAAGCCTCGTTTATGGGGATCGAAAGACTCGTTGAGGGTTCGGCCTCGAGTTGGGCGATCTAGTGGGTGAATTTTCCTCGTTGCACGGGAATACGAAACTCACTGAGTACATGACAGTATCGGCTACGGTGGCGTATTGGATCGTCTTGCCATGAATTCGGTCCAGTCTACTCGTAACGGGCTTCCGTATCTCGAGCTTCCCGTGCGCAAACTAGACAAACTTGGACGTTCTTTCCAGTTTTTTTCCGTCTATCGACTATCCATTGACCTCACTGATCTAGAAACTAACTGAGAAACATCACTTGTTAATGGGCCCATCGGCAACGGAAATCGTGATCCACAGTCAGAACTCAGGAAGGGGGTGTGGAGAGGAAAAGAAAAAGGGTAAGAGCCCCAGACCGAGGACGATAGCGCGCTCGTCCTCGGTAAGGATACCGAGTGAGGCAAGCACCGTCACGTGCTGGGTTGCTACTCGGGCCAAGTCTTCACTGTATCAGACCATCCAACAAGGAACTGCATGGACACCGTCGCTAGCTTACCACGTCACTGAAAAATGAGTGAAACGATCACATTACGATAATGCTACGATAATCGTTCAAGAATACTTGTAGAGTTTCGATCTCGGGTGTTTATCATATTGGGTGCATGTTCCTCTTACCTGCATAAAGGAAAACCTACGTGCTGCCGTGAGAACACCTCGTATACCGATAGAACAAAGACACAAAAAGAACAGCGAGAAAGAGAGCAGACATGAGCGAAGTATGTGCATGGCCAGCCAAGATAACAAATAATGAGACCAAAAAAAGGAAATAATGTTAAAAGACAGGGGTGCTTCGGACTCGATCATCATGTGGTATTGTCCGCTGAGAAAGCCAAAGTCCGGGGTTGAAGATGCAATGCGGAATATAATGCACAAAGGCGAGACGAGGAAACAAAGAAAGGCGGTGTACACCTTGGTATTCTGGAACAACGTGTTAGTGCGAGAAACCGGTCGCCAGGACGTTCTGACACGTACTTTGAGAAATGAGGAATAATGCAACAAACACAATAACCGGTCTCTGCTCAGCCGAATATTTCTGTAACAGTGCGTCGACGCTCCCGCCTTTGGGATGGGAATGTGATTGTCCTGGGCTGAGGGTTGCCGCCAGCCATCTCGTGCTCGTCGACAGCAGCTTCAAACGACATTCGGGCTGCGCGTGCACCGAGGGTTCGGCGGCGAGAATCCCTCTCAGTTTCCGAACCAGAGAGTGACGAGCGAATTGGGTTGAGACCAGGGGTATCATCATCCGCGGTCGTACCCACGCGCCTTCGAGCCTCGTCGCGGCTCTGCTGTTGTTGGAGAGTAGATACTGATACTCCCGATGGACGGGAAAACGTTACGGAAGAACGCATGGAATCACGGGAGTCTGTGCGCTCTATAGGAAATGTAGACACCTCAGGAGAGGCCGAGACTGTGTGAGTTGAGATTGCTGTCGTGGGATTGGGTGTGGATAGAGCGAAAGGTGGGTTGGGAGTGCGAACAGTGGTAATGGAAGCCAAGGAAACATTGCGACGGCCGCCTTTATCAATTGTAGTGTTGGATCTCCGAAGTAGGGATTCGGATGGGAGAGTTGGGAGAGGAGGGGGAGTAGAGTACAGAGGTGATCTAGACTTTTCCACCTGGGGGTATCGAGATGCGGGGGTGGGAGAAGGCTCATGGTCTACTGATAAATCAAGGACATTGGACGGTGTATTGTAAACTGCTGACCCATCCGTAGACATTTGCTGCTCGCGATGCTCGCGTGGCGTCAGTAGTCGTCGGGAAGTTGAAGGTGGATTCAAGGCATTTCGTGAAGTTGATCGACCTTGGTCGCTTACACTGTCCCGGTCCCGCGAAGACGGAGGACGGGCGAGATTAAGCTCGCTACGAGAGGAGAGCCTGCCAACCCCACTAGCGGAGGTCATTGGTTCCCAGCTCAACCGTGACTCGACGCTTCGTCTACCGTCTTGACTTCGCCTGCCACTGCTCCGCTCGAGACCTGGATCGGACGGAGGTCTCCTAGCGATTTCATCATCTAGGCTCATCGACCTCAGATGAGCAGAATCAGACGCCGTCTCCTTCAACAGTTTTCCGACACCGAGGATGAATCCGGTGAGCGAGCGTACTACATCATCGCTCTCTCGCAAGCTTTCCCGGAAGTCAGAGCCAACATCCCTCCAGATTTGTGCTGGATGATTAGGCCCGTCCGCGTCATAGTATTCGTCATCCACTTCAATGGCAATTTGTTGTTGGACAGCGTTAGCTGTCGCTACCCTCAAAATCTTGTTGAGCCTCTCCGATAAACGTATGATTGCACTTGAGGAATCGGACAAATCGCGAACTGTCTGGGATTGATTTGGAAGTCGAGAGAGCTGTGCTTTGAACATCGAAAGTGATTCCAACATGAGGCGAGTATGTTCCGCATTTTGAGAATTACTGAGGTTCATCAACGGGCCGCTAGCGCCTGGGGTGACACTCATGCGGTGGTGGGAGGAGCTACTTGTACGAGGATCGGTGGGTGTTTGGACTAAGGAAATAGAGTGTGCAGTCGGCGAATGTCGAGACTCTGGTCTATCTGAAAGGTCATATGTCGTCCTCCTGGACCGTATTGCGTAGGTTCCGTTCCTGGAATCATCCTCCCCGTGATAAAGGTCCGCCATCGATGTAGCGGGCCGGGACGAGACGCCACGCCCTGCACTTCTCGTAATCCGTTCTTCAACCAAAGCGGCATGTGCTCGAGACGGATCTGAATGCAGGTGGGGTCGAGAAACAGGGGGGCCAACGGCTTCGCTGACACGTGTGCTGGATCCACTGGTTCGACTCCTGTCATCAGCATCGAACCGTCGCTGTCGTCTCTCATCCTCCCACTCCACTGGGTGACTAGCACCACTTGAGCGTACACCACGTGCGGATGCGTTGACATCACGTCCGTCACCGAAGACATCCCCGTTCGATGCTGCTCCCTGTCTCCCACTCCCACGCATACCAATACCCGCGGCACGTAAGCTCTCGCCTGCGAGTCTCCCTGTCGCCCCTATGCCACCATTTAAAGCACTTTCTGCACTTCCTCCTCGCTGAGATTGCCTCCGTCCGCCATCTGGAGCATTTCCTGATAGATCATCGGAGAGCCAGCGGGTCTGATGTCGTCGCGTGAGGTCCCTAACGGTAGAAAAGCGAGTAGACCGAGCCCCGCGAGGAGAGTACTGAACATTGCTTGTCACGTTGGTGGATGTATGCGTCGCAGTCTTCGGTAAATGATCGACCTCGTCATCTCGGAAGGAAGCCCGGTGCGGGGTCATAGGCTGGATTGAACCCTAAGGAATGCATCTTTAGCCGACTGCGTAAGGAATGCGACCATGGCACACTAACCCGTCCATCCAAACTCCGCCGTTCCCTATCCCTGAACTCTCTTGGAAGTGGTTGCCGTGACCTTTTATTGCCCGTGGGGCTCCTCCTGGAAGAAGCTACAGCGGCCAGCGCTGCTTCAGTAACATCCGGATCATTTCTACTGTATCTTCCGCTCTCCACACCCTGAACAGATATGGCACCTGCCATGGACACTCGTTTGCGGGGAGTGCGTGACGGGCCGGGAGACGCCTGACGCGTCTTCTCTGGAGATGTGGGTGCAGATATAAGTCTCTGTCGTTGACGGGAGTTGGATTCAGATGGCGGTGTCGATGGACGCTCAGGAGACGACGAGCGGTAGGAATTGGAATTCGTGTCAGAACGGGAAGGAGTTGGTGCACGTAGACTCTCTCGTTCTGTCTCGGATCCCGAGAGGGTGTCATTGCGCTGAACCTGGGGCACGGACTGCGAGTGCGAATGGGAGGAGAGGCGAGACGTCGAGGACGTGGAAGTGGACGAAGAGGGGGCATTAGGTGAACGAGAGGTATGGGTCGGCGATGGAGTGTTGAGGCGGGAAGAGAGTTTATCTAATGCCTGCCCGTCATGTGTCAGTCTGGTAAGCAGGACGGGATGAAATAGCATATAGGCTCCAGAAATGTAAATTGACATCTGAATACGGAAGCCACGATAAATTCCAGAAACTCATGGCTCGGAAGGTCGCCGGGAATATACCACGACACGTGGAGTGGAACAAGGGCATGCGGTGAGCACAGGGGGAAGCGCAGCAGACTCACCATGCGGTTGCGTTGAGCAAGGCTCTTGACCCGCTGGAGTGCTGCAATGTTCTCGCTGGGGCTTTTGACTCCAATTCTGCAGTCAAGCCTGGCTGTATTGTCTTCCTCGGCTGCATGATCATTTTCGTCATCTTCGTCATCGGAATTGGTTCTTGAACTTTTGGACATGGCTGTGGACTTGTCGTACGTTTCTGTGGGTATAATTGCACCTGGAGAGCCTGAATATGAGACTGGACGCTGTCTGATACTACCCGACTTTGCGCTATTGTTGTCACCGGATGAACCGCTCCCGGTAGAATTGGTCGCTGGCGGAGATGGTAATCCAGAAGGGGCAATAGCAGCGCCGGGACTCTCTGGAGGCTCAGGAAGATCTGGAATATTGGCTTCCTTGGGATCTTTGGGTGGTAACGACCCTAGGAATATTGCGGACAAAGGACGCCTCGAGGAAGCAACGAGTGAGCGCGGCGGCATCAGAGTCAGCGCAGAAGGTCATCAACCACGGCGAACGTGAAAAATGATGTCGTCGTCGTCGTCGTGCACGGCGAGCAAGCGGTTGTGACGACGACGAGCTCAGCGCCCGTGCAGGGAAGGAATAGGAAGTACCGTGGGAATCCAAACCGTTGACACAATGAGTGTCTCCGGATTCCGACTCCGAACGTAGCATCTCCAATGGCAACGGGAGTACTGCCAACTTATCAAGGGCCTTGGCATCCTCTCTCGGATTTTTTCTGGAGGTCCACTCAGAGTCTCAGCGCTCAGGCCTCAGGAGTCTTGTAGTTGCAGACTCGATCCGATGCGGAAAAATGCCAGTTTTATCCGTCATCCCCTTGCCTGTCTCGTCAGAAAAATTCCATGATAAGGTAGAGATGTTTACATCAAACTTACCAGATACTTCTCACCCCGAACGCGATCCGGGTGCGACCGGACGGGCTTGGGCGGAGCATGGGATTCTCCTTCAAGATGACCTGCTATTTTCGACTGTTTATTTACTTCCATGGATGGCTGTCCTCGGCGTAGACGTGGCCATCCCTTCGATCAAATATTGACGTTTGCGTCCCGACATCCGTTTGCGGTGTACTATTTTCGGCAGACATTCGAGTGTCCCGGACCGAGTGAGTGCTTCTATTTGACGACTTCAAATGTGACTATTGACGATATCACTCTGCTACCCTACTGAACAATAGGCTGACTATACATTGAGAGAGGCTGGAAACCATAGCCTTGTCTCGCCAGATTTCATGTTGTCCACTTATTGGCCATGCTGGTCCCGCTGATTTTAACACCACAAATTAGAGCATCGAAAACCCACAATCCTGGGAATATACATTGCAAAGATATAATAACTGCACGTTTTGCACGTGGAGATGCTGGCAGACGCTTGCCTTTAGATGCATTGGCAAGTTGCTTATTTCACATGCCAGCTGTCGACTGATACGACAGGAGTCCAGCACACTCGCCTCGATCACTGGGCACTTTATACGACTCTGACCCATCGACGCATGCAGGTTCGCTGGAGCAAACCGACTTTACAGGTTTTTGTCTATTCGCCGGCAGGTCGATCCCTCTCTGAACCCTTAGAGCGAGAAGGCGCTTAGCGAATAAGACGGCACCATCCGCCAAATCAGGATGGATGGAAGCACGGGAATTCCATAGTCCCCGAACAGCGAAGTTGGGACTACGAAGACGTCCTCGCTGGCAGTAGGTAGACAGGGACACCGAACGGCTCGCCGCACGGAGAGCCACGAGCCGATAACATTACGAAGGTGTCAACCATTCGTTCGCGGACCAAGTTGTTTGGTCGCCGAAGCACAGGAAATAACGAGATTCGTGAGTTATTCCCATGATTCCTCGAGTCGAGGTTGTGCATTCACATTCAGGAATTACAAGCAAATCGATCCAGCCGTCTTGGCGGGCGACTGATATGGAAGAATCAAGGCAAACGAGAGGAAGGCTCATCGAGGGAAGCACAGCAGTCCTGGGTTGCCGAGGACTTCCTTGCTGTAAAGACAACAATTCTCGGTTACTGCATGAAACGCCGATAAGGGTCGTGAGTGTGTTTCATCGGTGTTAAATGTGTACGACAGCTCCTCCCAGGCTCAAGTTATGCCTGCCACCCGAAACCGGGAAACGTCTCGTCTTATTCGGTCAAGACGTCATTCCTGTCACCAAAAGCCCCTCAAAATTAAAAGTAAACCAGATCCTTCACTCTTCTCCCGTGAAGAACTCGTATACCCACTACTAATCTCGCATTCACCTCTGAGTCGACATGTTCGCCAAGTATGGGCACATTTCCATTTCTCTGCGTCGCGTCCCTTCGCTATCATGTCGACCTGCGTGCGCGTCTAGTGCCCTTGCCCTCTGCCTTTCCTTGGTCCCTGCGTTGGACGTCTTAGTCCCTCTTCTCGTCCGGGCGGGCACTTCAGCCAACCTCGACGTTACCACCGTCGCAGGAGACCCCTCCCACGTCGGACCCCCGCAGTGCGTGTCCAACAGCAACTTCGACGCCAACCTCGTGATCACTACGACCGTCGCTCGAACTATGGAGGTTCCTATCCCCGCAAAACGTCTTCCGAAGGTGCCATCGAGGTCAAGTAAGCGATTTCTGTACGTCTTGTCGGTTGGAGGTCCACGAACGGATGGTCGTCGACATCCGGTCCTCGCACAAATTGTGGCACCATCTGTTCTGAAAACAGCTTTTTCAAAACCGGGTCTGTATAGCCCTTGGAAGACTCGTCAGGGAGAATGCTAGACGGTCCCAGTGACTCTGGATATGATAATAGCCTTCATCTTTCTTAGACGGCTAGTTGGGTCACTCCTGTTCGATTCATCATCGAGATGTATCCTTAATTTAGGGTATCCACGTGTATTTAATTTGTCCATTGTATGGTCCAAACGTGCACGATACTATCATGCCTAGGGATGTGAAAAAAAATCACTAAATCCTTTCTAACACTTCAACAACAACAGCCGCATCTCTCGGCTGCAGTCCATGGGTTAAGACCGAGCGTTTCTTCTAGCTGCCCATTTTTCCAGATTTTTAATGATTTTCTTTGAGCATGTAGAGATCCTCTAATGTTCAGACCCCTTTTGCATATGCAATGAAAAGTTTTGTCACACCGGGTCACGCTTCCGGCACCTGCTGCACTTGGAAGATAGGGACGTCATGCTACATTACTTGTTGTCCAATGCCAAAGCGGAGATAGAAATTGTCACAAATCCACTCAAGCGTGACAATATCCTCTGACCTCCATCTCATGAATCGAATCTATGGTCTTGCACAGTGAGTATTTCCCTTCGGTAATTGGTCTGAATGACCTTCATAGACCCACTCATGACCTCCAACATTTATCTCTCAGCTTAGTAGGCAGGATCTCTCGGATCTGGGCTCCAACGACTGATACTTCTGCTTATTTTGATGGTTTTTGTCAAGCTATGAACGAAGCATCCAATAAACTACTGCTCATATTTTATATATGATATGGACACATTGATAGTTATCTCCCGTAATTTTTTCGAGCCCACAGAGTATTGAGATTGTAGTGATCTGAAACATTTTCATTGCACAAGCACTTTTCATTACACATGAAATGATAGTATTGACTTGAGATGCCAACTGGTCAGCGTTAGCCGATGGTCCTGACCACCTTGCCGAGTCACTGATTGACCTCGTCGACAGCCACAAAATTGTGCAGTGGGAAATACTCAACGACAGATAATTTCGAACGTACTCTCTTGGAGTCGCATTTCACCGAATGAGGATATAGATATTACATATTTAATTCCTACCTGCCCAGTGTCCCTGGATAACCCTAGGTTCATTAGCGAAATGCCCATGCTAGGACTTCTATGTTAATCGGGCCCCTTTATCCCCTTAGAACCAAATACCATCAAGTGGATAACAAAGGAAAAGCGGTTAGTAGAGTAGAAATAAAGAGATAATCCAATGATTCAGCTGGTAATCATGTCATGTCATAAGAGGCTATCAGCAAGGAAAGGGATTCCGTAGGAAGGAGATGGAAAGTGGAAATGAATCCGAATCGGACTCCCGGCTATGAATCCGGACATACCGACCTCCGGATCCGAGCATGATATGGTGGTACGATTTGCACGGCAGGTCTATAGTGACGAAACGACCACGAACCATGCGAGCGCGAGGGACATCCAGTACAGTGTCAAGGGTCTATGTGACCTTTCAGCACTGCCCACGAAGATTGTCAGTCGTACTGCCGTGATTTTCTCACAAGACAAGGAACGAAGCGACAATATCGTCGTTCCCTTTTCGACAGAGACGTACCTGCTGGTCGATGATGGTTTACTCGTGATCTTGACTGTCATTACGGCTACGAGCCCATCGATGGCATTCGTGCCGTTAACACCAACAGACCCGTAATGATTGATGCCGGCACTCGAATTCTGGAGTAATCCGGGCACGTAATTGACGGTAGTGTGATAGGTATATCCGTTGAACGACGTCGAGCCCGAGTACGTGCTTATGTTCGTGAGCTCAGAGGTAGGAATAACACTCGATTGCGCTGTGGCGTTGCCAATCATCCAGTCGCGTCCAAGGTTGTACCTGTCACGTCGTGTCAGTAGAGACATTCGGGTGACGTTGTAGAAACCGACCCGTTTACGATGATGTTATGTTGTACTATAGACGATCATCTAGATTAGTCGATGAAAACGATATGAAGAACGTACAGGCAATCGGCATTTCATACGAAAGCGCCATGAAGATCGCGCTGGTATTCGCACTGGGACCATTTTGAACCCAATAACGGATGTGATTACCGCCCTCGAGCGTCTCTTGGCAACTGCCGAGTTGGACATTACCATAGTCCCATCTTATGACAGCTGTCTGATTGACTGTGGTCGCTTGAGCGAGGAAGAAAAAGAGGATGGTACTCAAGCAATGTAATACGTACCGTATCCGTTCCCATCACCGAGGTTCGCGCCTTGATTATCACCAGAGTGCTGACCCAGGCATTCAGTAGAGAAACCAAAAGACCTATACTTGGTTGAGGAGAAACACGAAGATTGATTGGCATGACGGCTGACTGGTAATAGTTGATCAGCCCTCCATTGTTCACAGTACTCTGAAGGACTGCTGGATCAGAGTTGGCGGATAAGATAGCATTAATGGGTTCGCCGAGTCCTGGTGGGTATGTATTTTGCACTTGCTGCGGAAGTAAACGACGGCAGGGGGTCACATCAACTTTTGACAAGGGTGATATATGCAGCACGCACAGTGAGCATACTGCCGCCTCCGTTCATGGGTATAACATAACCGAGATTCGTCCCGCGGCGGTGAGGTGATGCCGGCGGCGTTGACGAACGGGCGCCTGAGGCAAGGGATGCCACCAACAGGGTAATAACCATGTAAGAGAGAATGAAATGGGATCTTAAACGAAGAATGTGCATGTCGGAAGGTATGTGAGAGAGGGAAGTGGCAGGATCAACCTACTGGTTATTAATAAGCGCAGGGGGAGGGAGTGGGAGCAGAAGAGACCGTAGTAGTACTAGAGAAGGGCTTGTGAAGGAAAGAGGATCAGATTAAGATTCGGGTCCATTGGTCCTGGCGCCATTCCATTATTCTTATTCTTGCAGCTCAGCAACGCATGCATGAGCTAGGTACGCATATCCTTTTATGTAACTCCGAGGAACACAAGGCCCGAAAGTACTACCGGTTATGTTGACCTCCGACTCCGAAAACCACCCCCCTAGTACTTTATTCCTGCTAGATAACTGCTCTAGGAGTGCCGCGTTCGACCTAAGAAACTCATCCAGGAGGATCGTTCCACCCTACTGATAATGCATATGTCACAACTCGGAGGTAGTGCTTATTTATTGCCCTTTTTCTCAGCCGACAAGGGTCGCTTCGAGGTGCCAGCTGGCTGCAGTCGTACATCTGCAGGACAGGCTAAGGGCATCAACAAAATTAGTACTAGTACACCGCCCGTTATCAAACGTTCCAGCTGGCGGAACGTGCACAATACTACTCACGCACATGACCCAAGCCTCGGCCAGACATCGCCCTTTCTGGTTCCAGCCCAGGTCCAGACTCTGGCCCTTATAGCTAATCATACTCACGCACCCGAGTTTCTCTGCTCAGCTCCAGAGGGTTATAAGTTCGATCTGTACTTTCCGCTGATTTGGGAATACATCCCCCCTTTCCGTCCGCTGTAGGCAGATTACTTCAGAGGACAGAAAGGAGGCTATGCCAGTCAAGGTGCTTGTCTGACAACCTATTAGATTTGTTTAGCCCTGCATAGACGCGATCACCCTTGAATGAACAATGGACGTTTGAACACTCTGCGGTCAGCTGTACAGTTCAATTAATATTCACATAAGATCCCATGACATCGCGTTACACGGCTTAGCATAAATAGCTCGATAATCGCTTGGGTGACTGTCTGGACTGCGTCAGAACTGTGAGTCTATAGTTGCTGCAAGACAAGGTTTCACAATGCTCCGATAGCAGGTCAAGGTATCGTTTGTATTTCAAAGTGTGTTACTGAGAATGGAAGGTATACAGCGGTTTATGTTCGTGTCACCACACCTAGCATATACAGTTCAACGTCGTAAAGTAACTGGCACTTTGAATCAGTATTTGTCCCGCAGGTATTCGTCGTGGTGATCCTCAGCTATGGGTAGCACGTAATGAGACTCCAAAAATCACTCAATTCAACTTGTTACTCGCCATGTTTCTTGGCCTTGTGACGGTCGATGGCATCGAGACCCTTGGTTTCAATCAAATGATCGATGAAAAAACCGGCAGCACCCGCCCTGGACCATTTCTTAAGTTATCTCCGTAGGGCTGGGGTGTATGGACGCACATAATTTCCTTTGCCTTGGCATGATTGACTTCTTCACCGTGTTTCTTCTTGTGGTCGTTGTACGCTTTCGCGGCCTACAAGGCAGTCAGTATATTATGTGTCAGAAGGAGGAAAACGGGCCTCATAGGAGGCAGCCGCGGCGATCAGTTCATGGGAGAGCTTGGCCTTGTGGGGCTCCCAGTTCGTGACCTTGGAAACGAGACTCGTTAGTCACCGATTTGTACAAGATGCCCATATGGATCTACTCACTTCCTCGTATGCTTCCTTGGTCATTGTGAAGAGACTTAATCAAAGAATAGATGGACGAGTTGGAGTGATTGTGGCGATAAAGATCAGAAATGGGAGGACGACCTTTTGAAGCTTTATACCCAGATCAGCCCATCTGATATATGGCCGAACATTCTAAGGGTGACAACCGGGGACTCCCGCATTACAAATTGAATTACACTGGTTAGGACAGCTCTAAACCCGTGCCCGCGCTGCCTGCGCGGCGACGACTCGCGAACGAATGCTAGAGCATTGAGAACTGGTTGTTAACCCAACATTGGGGCATGGATGGCATAGTCCAGATTGCAGCCACGTAGCGCAGGTCATTGCCGGTAGTACTCCCTCATCCAACTTTGGTGCACCCATGTTTTGGTCCGATTTTGGCGCAAACAATTTTCATAATCAGCAGGTTCAACATGTTGAGAATTCGGTCTTGTCTGTTTCTGTGTGGCTCAGTTCTATCTTGTCGACTCGCGCAAATCTGTACCCATGATGGCTATCTTGTCGGATTGGCGTTCCGACACGGGCTAACAGCATGGGAGGTGAAATAGCGATACGAGGACGCTGCTTGGCTGCATTCTGGCTTGCAGGGAAGTGCCTTTCTCCTTGTCAGGATTGAGTGATTCACTCTTTTAAAGTAGGGGACGTCTTGACAAGCTGTACATAGCCTTATCTCGATGTTACTGGGGTTTGCTGCGCCTCTCGGAAATGCCGGTTGTCTTTTCCCAATGTCCCCATGGAAAAGTCCATTTTGGATGAGCTGTGTCTTCACACTCCTCGCCAGTTGGCACACACGAACCGTTGTCCTGTATGCAGCATATGCCATATGGTCGCTCTTTGACGACGTTGCTTTGTTGGGCTTCTAGAGGTTACTGCGATCGCACAGCCCATCCTTGTCTTGAAAAAATCACAGACAAGTAGAGCACATGCTCGACAGGTCGGTACGACAATACTCTCGTTCGATTGGTATGTTCTCTACCTTGGCAGCAGTCTCCTGATTGGAACCAGGATAGTGGAACCGAGTTCCAGGCACGGCATGAAATCGAGTCATCCCGGTAAGCTTTTTGGACACCGACGATACGTGATTTCTGATTTGTCAACTCTGCTACCCAAGCAACGTCGGGGATTTCTGACTTCCAGTTGGCAAAGATAACGATAGGGTGCGGGATGAATTGGATCGGTACGCATGCCGGTGCTGGCATCAACTTCGCTCCAGCGGGGAATCACACTGCGCATGATCCGATAGGCTGGTGTTCCTAGGCTTGAGTTCTGCTTACCGTCGGCTGTTCCGGATCTTGGCGCCTGACGGCCGAATTGCTTGCGCAGACATAGACTCAGCAATAGGTACTCCCACGGAGGCTGCGCGGGGATGCGGCTGTCAGGGTCTTCCGTAGTCGTCGGGAGCTGCGTGCACCGTAGCAAGTTCGCCTGGCCTCGTCTTAGCGTGTGATCTGTAATTTTTCGTGGGCAAGGACTGTCTTTGGTGGCCAGTTCCTTGTGTGTTTTTGCTTTCATTTTTTTTTTCGTACCAGAAATGAAATGACACTGGTGCCTAGTTAGTCGGTGAGGCGGTGCGTTTTCCCGTCATTCGGGAACACGCGTTCTGAGCTTGAAAAGCTGTGAAAAAAGGACCCTTTATAAGATGGCCGAGTCAGAATTGCACGCCATTCTTTGTTTCTTTCTTACCCCCATCTACCGACCCGCGGAGCAGCAAGTGTACTGCTCCTGAGTCGTCCTTGAGTCAGTCGTACTCTCCCCATCTCCATCCGTGAGTGATTCAGTTCGATCTGTATCTGTTTCATTGTGTCCTACGTGTGGCCTGTTTGCCCGGCTCCGCTGCGCAAAAGACATTCTCGTATCGATTTCTGTCTATCGACTGAAATCAGCATTCTGGGCTGCGCTGTCATGTCGGCATCTTTCAACGACCAGACGTCGATCCCGAGGTCGCCCGATTTGTCTCGTCCGGCCCCTCCAGGGCACTCACGAACATCATCGGCGCGGCCTTCGGGGTCACAGCCATCTCAGTGCTTTCGGAGTCACATTGAACTCATGCCACACACGGACGCTCTCAATACTCCTTGTACTGAGAATGAGAGGCTAATGACATCGTCTCATGGTTCCAGAACAGCCAGGCCATCCACGTTGTCGCCTGGCCCCAGCTCACTTCCAATAACCCCTCTCCACTCCGCAATTTCAGATCAACTTCTACCGTATACTCCAGATCAAGATGTCCTCCGCATACAGGAACTTCTAAATTACCGGTCGATCTCGCATCACCCCGGTCTATCACCCAACCCCGGTCATCAAGTCTCATCGCCTACTATCCTTGAAAGTTCTCAACTTTCAAGCTCGTCTACTCGCCATGTTGCGATAAACAGTCACTCTGCACGTCCACGGACGTCCAACCAGGTCTTCAACAACGTATCGGATCTCGCCGCCCACTATGGGATACCCCAGTTTTTGCCAGTTGCCCCTACTACAACTCCACATAGACCCACTGATTCTGAAGCTCATTCATCACAACCGCTTGAATCCTACTCATCCCCATCCGATTTCGCAAATCTTTGTACCAACTACTTGACCATGTTGTCTCAAAACCCAAGCAACGATGGCGCAATCGATGTTCCAACTGGGAACACTGCGCTGGTGGCAGCTGCTTCAGAAGTGCCGGACGCTGAAACTATCAGGTCGCTCATGGACGTACTAAATGGTGTGTTGTTCCCTGTGATGAATATCGCCAAACTCGACTCATACGGTATCACAACAGCTACTCCAGAGCTTCAGATATCCAATGACCTGAACGAGTATCTGACGTCGCCACTTATCGATTCGCCTTTTGAAGATGACTTGCTTACTACACCTGCTGTCGGGTCCGACATGCACGCCGAAATCATGACCAGCCCTTTGATGGGTGACTATGGGAATGACTCGTTTGGTGAATTCCCGTCTCTGTTTGGCGAGTTCGATAACGCCGTGTATGAAGGCTCGAAGGAGCCACAGCAAGAGCCGCCCGTCCTCCCCCATCTTCCAAACCTAGACAAGATGTACTCCTTAGAGACACCCAACACACCGTTTATCGACTCCCCTAGCGCCTCTCCGTTCGATAGAAAGGTGGCCCCGCTTCCATCAGCCAAGCGGAAGTCTATCGCTACTGGTACTCGCAAGAACATTTTGCCAGAGTCGCTTGTTCCTGTTGACGCGCCCACTCAAACGCGCAAGTACCTCACTCCTTCCGTGACGTCTCGAAAGGAGCTCCCTGCTACCTGGCGTCGTAAGCGGCAACGCACCGCTGGGCTGGGTGGTGAGGAAGACCAACTTGTTGAAGAAGGTGTAACTCCCTCGTTGACGGAGGTGGAGCAGATTGAGGCGAAGCGACGTCAAAACACGGTTGCGGCTCGTCGTAGTCGGAAGCGTAAGCTGGAGTACCAGCGGGAGTTGGAGCAGAGCCTGGAACAGTACAAGCGGGAGAGCGAGATGTGGAAGCAGCGAGCGATGACTTGCCATGCATTGCTTCGTAGCCACCATATCGAGTGCCCAGAGTTCCCCGATTCATGATTTCTGCTTCCTCGTACGCGGTGTTCTTTTGCCATTGCTGTCTGTCTCGTACATTTCCTTCCCTTTTTTTTTAACTTTGCAAACGCCTTGTGTATGGTCACTCTTGTCAAGCTTTAATTTTCGATGCTCCGTGTACTATGTTCACCATCATCCCCTATCCCCCTTTCCACTGGTTAGGAGCATCGTCATAACCCCCTCCCCATTTCGCCCTTTCTGATCAATCGTTACAGTGTCGAAGCCAACTTGCCCCATCTTTTACTTGATATATGTCGTGTGCTTCGTAGACCGAATAAATCAAATGTGTCGGTTGTAATGTTGTGAATATTCGTACGAGGGCCATGCGTATGGTGAAACGTGCCAGTGGGAACTTCGCAGTTGAACACGTTTGGCCGCTTTATTTTTACGGCCCTCACGTCTGGTCCGACTTTCGTTTCAATCCTTGTCTCTAGTCAGCCAACATTCCGCGTGAACACCGCTCGGCGTTCTCCACGTCTGTTGACCAGGGTTGTGAGCCTCGTGATCGAAGCTCTACCCTCTCCAACCCTCGCTCCCCCATGTTTGCTACGTCCACGAGGAATGCCACCTACGAGCGCCTCGAAGGGGGGATGGGTCCTGGCCGACCCAGCGGCAGAAAATTCGCATGGAAAAAGATAGCGATCGGGTGTTGCGTACTCATGGGGCTCGTCTGGTTTTTCGGTCCCCGTGGAGACGCCCTCTCAGCGAGTATGTCACGTCCATCCTGATCCCAATGAACGCACGTATGCACACCAAACCTTCCCAGATCTCCCAACGCCTGGACTAGAAGACATTTACCCGCCACCACCCTTCGAGACGCAGCCCAGTGGGGCAGCGGACGATGTGTTCCATCTGACCACACCTTTCCCTCCCTCTCATATACCCACTTCCCCCGAGACCGACCCAGACCCCCTCAAAACGGTCCACTGCACCGCCCCGCACACTCCAGACCTCCCGCTCGTGCAATACGCGCTCATGATCGACGCCGGCTCGACTGGTTCCCGCATCCACATCTACAAGTTCAACCACTGCGGCCCCTCGCCGTCGTACGAATACGAAGTGTTCAAGATGACCCAACCTGGGTTGTCTGACCGGACCAAGACGCCACAAGGTGCTGCCGAGAGTCTCGACGTCCTCTTGGACGAAGCGCTCCGCGTCGTACCGGCATCGCTGCACGCGTGCACGCCGCTGGCCGTGAAAGCCACGGCAGGGCTGCGTTTGCTTGGGGTCAAGGAGAGCCAGACGATCTTGGAGGCGGTGGAGAAACGTTTGAGGGAGCGGTATCCGTTCAGGATACCGGACGAGGACGGGGTGGTGATCATGGACGGCAAGGACGAGGGGGTGTACGCGTGGATCACGGTGAACTATCTGATGGGTGTGATTCGGGCGGATTCGGAAGAGGACGTGCCGACGTATGCGGTACTCGATTTGGGGGGTGGGTCGACACAGATCGTGTTCGAACCGGAGATCAAGAACGGGAAGGACGTGGGTGGGGTGCTCAAGGACGGGGAGCACAAGTACGAGTTGACGTTTGGGGGGCAGGAGAGGGTGTTGTATCAGCACTCGTATTTGGGGTATGGGTTGAAGAGCGCGAGGGGGAGCGTGCATCGGGTGGTGGAATTTATGGACGGGCTAAGGACGGCGCGGGCAAGTGGGGAGGGCGAGCTGCGGCGGATAGCGAATCCGTGTCTCGCACAGCGGACGGAGAAAGAAGTAGACGTGCCTTTGGCAAATGGCAGCAAGGTCAAGGTGTTGATGGCAGGAGAGGACATTGGGAGCTTCGAGGCGTGTAACCGGGTTTTGGAGTTGGTCATGGCTAAGGATGCGTGAGTCGTCGCTCTTTCGTTTTCTTTGTCGTTGACGACCATTTATTCACGTAGCATATGCGAGGTTAAACCGTGCTCGTTTGACGGGGTCTACCAGCCATCGCTGCTGGATGCGTTCCCGACGGGCAAGATCCTTCTCTTGTCATATTTCTACGATCGGATAACGCCCCTGATACCTCCCGCGCCAAACGGCGTCCAATCACGAATCACCATCTCGACGATCGCTGCACTGGCGCGCCAAGTCTGTGCGGGACCGAGCAGCTGGGTGGACCACTGGGGCGCGTTCCCTGAGGTCATCGAGGAATTGGAGGACCGGCCCGAGTGGTGTCTCGATCTGACATTCATGCACGCCTTGTTGGGACTTGGGTACGAGTTTACTGACGGGCGGGAGGTGGCGCTCGGGAAGCAGATCGGCGGAACGGAGTTGGGGTGGTGTCTCGGTGCGACGATCGCGATGGTTGGGGGTGGGGAGGTGAGGTGTCGGGCGTGAGTATGGGCCCTACTAACCGAGGTTCGGGTGGATCGATCGAACGGTATAAAGTAGGACTAGAGGGATGTATCTATTTTTTTTGTCTAGGCCCATCGAAAACGGTGCTATTGAACGTCATAGCATATCGACATCTAATTCAAGCAAACCTTGTTCATTCTAGGCTTCTGGGCGTGCAAGTTTGATTCACGTTCAATAACCAGACTTGGTGGGTGTTATCCGGGTCATGCAGGTTTGCGACGGAGTACCAGCTCGTCAGGGGCGACACATACATCTTTGGAATTCTCGGTTGCAAGCTGGGTCTTCTGATCAAAACGAGTCATATTGCTGTTTGTAACTGAGTACTGAGTTACCAGGTCCTCGCCTGAACATTTCAGGGCTGGTTCTCCTTTGCAGGCAGGCTGCGGCACCGTCGGTGCGATCCGCGTCGGACAAATGAGCGGTTGGTCATCATGATTTGTCACCAACGCGGCTCATTGCATGGTCGGCGCCGTGAGCTGGTCGGACTCCGACTCGCTTGACGTTGCGCTCGGCATGACATCCTAGGTGAGTTGCCCACGTCCATCTGACGGCCATACATAAACCCCACAGAATGCCATGCCCACGTTCCATATCATACAACAATGTCACTTCCCGACAACACTACAGTTCTCATCGTAGGCGCAGGTCCAGCCGGCCTCGCCGCTGCCTTGTCTCTCCTCCACCATGGCTTTCATGACTTCGTCATCGTAGATGCCGTGGAACATGGCGAGAATACCTCTCGCGCTCTCGTCGTTCATGCTGCCACTCTCGAGGTAGGGCTATCTCGTTGCCTTTATACCGTGTCTAAGTTATTTTTCAACTTGCTCTAGGCCCTTGACATCATCGAGTGCGGAGACGACATTATATCGCAGGGCACCAAGACAACGCAACTCGGACTTGGGACGCGCTCGGGGCTCTTGGCTAGTCCTGACATTGCGCATCTCAAACGATACACGCGCCATCCATACGCCATCGTCATTCCTCAAAACTTGACGGAACATGTCCTCGTGACGAAGTTGGCCAACTTGGGCGTGTCTGTTCAGCGACCTCTCAAGGTGGTCGGAATGAAGCGCAACTCTAATAATACGCTACTCACGGATGTCGCGTTCGAAGATGGTAGGGTGGTCACTGCCAAGTACGTAGTTGGTGCAGATGGTGCGCGCTCAGTAGTAAGTCCCGTTTTCCAACTTCGATGCCATGGTATTCACTGTTGCTCACAGGTTCGTACCATTGCCGGTATCGGATTCACTGATCCGATGAGCGAAAGGGCGGAAAAGGTAGCCAACCTCTCGCAAATGGTCCTTGCAGACGTCACATTTGACGCTGCGCCAGAGGAAATTCCTTTCAACGGCACCATGTCCTCCAACAGTTTCTTCCTTTGTGTTCCCATGCCTTCCACCTTTAACGAATATCTCATTGCCAACGGTCACCCCCATCTTACTGAGCAACTCTACCGCATCGGCTGTGGTGTCCCCTTGGAAGACGGAGAGATCCCACACTCCCCCTCGAAGGAATATCTACAAAACCTTATTGATCGATTTGGGCCGTACAGCTTGTCATCCGATCCCTCCGTGAACCCCAAATCTAAGTCCATCCATATCAAGGGTGTCGTTTGGGCGACCCGGTTCCGCAACCACGCTGCAATCGCTGACACACCCTTCACGCGCCTCGGTTCTCTAGGGTCTTTGCCAGCAGGTGAACCAGAGGGCGGTGCTATCTTCCTCGTAGGTGACGCGGCCCACATCCATTCCCCCGCCGGCGGACAAGGTATGAATCTCGGTTTGCGCGATGCCGTCTTTTTGGGCGAAGCCCTTACGAAGCACATCCACACTACCGAGACAAAGCTCCTCTCCGAAGCGGACGCGATCCTTCGCGACTTCGCCGCAGTGCGACATGCACGTGCGCTCGAAGTCATCGGTCTCACCAAAGCACTACTGTCGATCATGGGTTCGAAGAGTGGGGAGTGGGTGTATTGGTGGTTGCCGATTAGCGCGGCCACGGTTCGGAATTGGGCGATGTGGGTGGCGGGGAAGTTACCGTTCATGCAGCGAAAGATGGCTTGGGAGTTGAGTGGGCTTGGTCGGAGGTGATTTTCGGTTGTCAGTTTTTCTTTTCACCCTTTTTCGAGTTGTGTCCGTGATGACGACTGTCGTGATCCATGCATAATTTTTTCTTGAGGTTACCTCTCGATGTACATGTATTTGATATCCGAAGCCGTCGTTCTTCCTTCGTTCATGTCTTTGGGTTGCTCCGCTCTGGTTTTGCAAAGATTCCTAACGTCATCTTCAGAACATTCAGAACATGTCTATAATGGTAATTTTATCACAGATCATTATCCCGTCAGAGCTATCCACCCACCAATATTAATACCTTCTCGTCTTGGTCCCGGCGGGTGGAGAAGGCGGTCTCGTTCCTCTAGCCAACACCACCACTCACATCCATGAACGGGGAGCGTATCCCATCTGTTTTGGAGATGTGCTGATGGGGCACATCTGTGCTGTGGAGACCAACCCACTCTGCAAAGGGGATACGATTCTTCGTGAGCTCACAATGTGATGAATACGTGAGCTCGCAGTAATCAGCCCTACAATAGGCGCTATGTCGCTCGTTTGCCAGGACAGGGGGCTTTGGAGCGCCATGGCCACTATGCAACGGTCCGGACATGTCGTTGCAAGTGTTCGAGTGTTTCCCGTCCGTTACAAGTGGGTCCAGCGGGAGATGGTGGGATGAGAGGGAAGGAACACGGAAATTTGCTTGATCAACTTTAAAAGGTCG
>JBBPKJ010000525.1:0-22567 GCA_038089195.1 Brasilioporus rufonigricans | reverse complement strand
GATCTTGACAGGTGACGGACTCGAGGGAGCATCTGACCCCTCGTCTAGATCTGGGTTTGCATCTGGTGCCGGCGAGGCACGTCGCTTGCGCTTGTGCGGTGTGCGTAGGGGGTCCGGGGATGGAGGCTGTGAACGCATGGCGCCGATCTCTGCCAACGGCAGGTCGCTGCTCATCATCAGCAGGGGTGCCTTAGGGACATGGACGTGCGATGGCCCCGCGACGGGCTCGTCCGCATACAGCCCCTCGATGTCCTCGTTATTGGTCGGCATGGGCGCGTCGAGCTGCGAAAACGAGGCAAAGGCAGAAGGGAGGACGGTGCTGCGAGGGGGCGACTTGACGGCACTGACACGCGATGTAGGTTTGGACTTGGGCAGTACTGGGGCGCGCTTGGCTCTGAGGGCGCGTTCGACGGCGACAAAGCCAAACGGATCCGAGTCAGAGGCTTTGGAGGGGGTGCCGAGGTGGTACTCGTGGCGAGCAGTAGCGGCGCGGTCTGTGGAGTGTGCATGGTCGATCGAAGGTGGAAAGGGGGAGCTTGGGGGGAGGGACGAGGAGGAGCGGGAGTAGAGCCAGTTGGGTGGATCGGCGGGGTACGCGAGCGATTTTGGTTTCTTTGGGCGTCGGGGCGGGTCGATGGTGTGCGGGGCTGAACGTTTCAGCTTCACGGGCGAGGGCGAGGGCGGGTGGAAGAACTGGTCGGTGATGTCGCGGAGGGGCGTGTCGTGGGACGCGCGGGAGTGGGAGAGTGGCGTGCGGAGCGCTAGCACCGAGGACGAGCGGTGGACGGGGGCATAGACGGGGTGCTCGGGGGCGTTCTCGTCGTTGAGCGGGGTGTTTTCGTCGTTGACGACGCTGTCGAGGTCGTCGCCAAAGTCGGTCTCGCTGACGTGCTCGTCGTCGTCGGCCATGTCGAGTCAGATTGTGCGTGGGAAATATCTGGCCACCACAATAGAACAATCCACGTGACCATGTCCGGGTATTGAAATGGTTCCGGACGTAGCCGGTGCACATATTACGACACGACCACCACCATGCTCGCCACGATGCGTGCCCTCCGCTGGCATGCCGTCCCGCACCGGCGCCAGATGAGCGTCGCCATCTCCGCGCCAAAGAAGACGACCATCGCGCGCATCGCAGATTTCCGCGCCAACAACGTCCCCATCGCCGTCCTCACCGCCTACGACTTCCCCACCGCCCGCGCCTGCTCCGCCCACCCCGTCGACATCACCCTCGTCGGCGACTCTCTCGCACAGGTCTGCCTCGGCTACCCCTCCACCACCCGCCTCTCCCTCGACGAGATGCTCCACCACTGCCGTGCAGTCGCACGCGGCACCACCACCCCGCTCCTCGTCGCCGACATGCCCTTTGGCACCTACGCCTCCAGCCCGATCGATGCCGTCCACGCCGCCGTCCGCATCGTCCAAGAGGGCCACGCAGAGGCAGTCAAACTCGAGGGCGGCGACGAACTCGTCCCACACGTCTCCGCCCTCACCAAGATCGGCATACCCGTCATGGCACACATTGGTCTCCTCCCACAGCGATCCACCGCCCTCTCCGGCTACCGCGTGCAGGGCCGCACAGCCCCGTCCGCCAACGCCCTCGTACGTGCAGCCCAAGCCCTTGAAGACGCAGGCGCCTTTGCCATCGTGCTCGAGGCCATGCCGAGTCAGCTTGGCTCGTACATCACTCGCACGCTCAAAATCCCAACTATCGGCATCGGCGCCGGTCCTGGGACCAGCGGGCAGGTCCTCGTATGGGACGACATGCTAGGCACATGGCACGGTCACAAGGCCAAGTGCGTATATCCCATCCCACCCGCACCGTGTCTCACCCCTTTCCCCAGGTTCGTCCGGCATTTCGCCGACGTTCGCAAAGAGGTAGAACGTGGCGTGGCAGCATACGTCCATGCTGTCAAAGATGGATCCTTTCCAAATTTGGACCGCGAAGGATACGCGATAGACCCGGCAGAGTGGGAGTCGTTCTTGCGTGCACAGGGCCAACCTAGCAGGACGAGTGCAGAGATTCCCGAGAAGCAGCGACCCTTGGACAGTGGAGCCGATGCCACAGGCAATACCAAGCCCCAAGAATGTCGGACTATTCCACGTGCGAATGAGACGGATGAAAGGACGGGAAAAAAGACAGGGCCACGTACGGTTTGACGTGTGTAATTTATACACGAGGCACCCGACAGGCTTATCTCCGTTCTAGAGGTGGTATTGACCTCCTCAGTGTTGCATAAGACAAGAGGCGTATGAGGGTTCGTGAGAAGCACGTGAAATGGTACATGGTTACATACTTCAGGGGACGCTCCCGTTCAAACTCAACAAGGCTACTGTCGGGAAGAAGCCTGGCGTATAGCATGTCATCAACCTAGCATTAATCAGAAAAGCTGAAGTCCCATGCCGAGAACCTACGATACATAATCATAAAATTATGTTGCATCACGACGGGCCAAGAACTCTTGGGACATTCCTCCCGTTTCGTGGAGGCGTTTATAACAAGTACTCAGCGAATATCATAGGCCAGGCAGATCATATAAGTATATACACAATCGTATCATATTCACAAATAAAACTAAGGATCAACCAACCTGTGGATAGAGTGAATCCCTCGTTCGAGTCGTGTGGGACCGGGACATCACTCACCGAAATCATATCAGAATGAAACATGAAGCACCGTCCGACACGGCGCCAACCGTCATCTCCGCCCGCCCTTGATCATCCTCACCCCCGTCATGTCGTCCCTCGCCACGTCAAACTCGAGATCCATCAATTCCGCCGCACCGGCACCGTCCGGCGTCGGTTGTTCGTCGTCCGTCCTTGTTGTCGACGTCGACGTCGAATCACCACATCCACAATCGTACTCTGCATCGAGCTTCGAACAGTTAAACTTTGGCTTCCCGAGGCGAACGTTGACCTCGTTGTGCACCGAACACAGCCTGTATACATAGCCATGCCCCTCAACGCCACGTGGCGCACCGTGGAGACCAGACGATGGCGTACCATAAACTCGCGGATAGACGTGACGCCGTCTAAGATTCAGAGAACGTGGCAAATGAGAGAAGTGAGGTGAGACATGAGCAAGTCGTGTGGGAAAAAAAAGGGGGGCGGCAGCACGCACCTGCGGCGGAAACTGCCTCAGCAACTCCTGAAATTCGGTGGCACATTCCCCACAGGGGTAGAGACGGGACGTAAGGTACATGTACGCCTCCAACGCCTCCCGCTCGTCTTGCGTCGGATTCTAGAAAGAGAATATGAGCATGAGCGAGAAGGGATGCAATCCCACGATGGTTCGAACGAAAGGACACGTACCTCGGGATATCGCAACGTCATGGTGTGACTTCACCCATCACCAACCCACATCAATAAGACGAGAAGGGAAGCACGAAACAACATCAGAGGACGTACAGCAATCTCCACGTCGCGCGCCCCAGTTCAGCCCTACAGCCATCAACGCCAACGCCATGTCGTCAGTGAGCCATTCCATGCGCCAAACACCAATAGAAGAGAGTGTGTCAGATAGGAGGGCAGACGGACGTACTTGGCGGTCTCGTTTCCCAGCTTAGACATGATCACACCCCCTCCGATCACCCCCTTGTCCTTGTCCTTGTCTGTTGCATTGTCACCGTCGATGGTGGCACCCCCCGGCACAGTCGTGTCCTCCCCCTCCCCCTCCCCCAACCATGTCCCCGCCCCCCACGTGGTCGGAGACTGCAGTGGACGTACGTCCTTTTCGACCCCACCCTCGCCGAAGAATTCGCCTGTCCATGGATCGATGTACGCACGCGAGGGCGGATGGAAAAAGGCAATCGTAGCAAGAAGGAACTGTGAGGCATGTGCACCAGTGTCAGCCGTTGGTCCGGTCTAGGGTCCTAGTGTGCACCAGACCCCACTCGAGGTCTGGTGTGGTTCGGAAATGTGGAAGGGAGACACGTACGAGGGAGATGACGATGGCGATGAAGGAACGCGAAAACCGGGAGATCATGATGGCCTGAGCGGACGTGGGGTAGAGGAAGCACTGGTCTTACATAATATAGACTTCGTCAAACACAGCCATGTATACACCAGCGTGCGCGATGGGCTATATGGCTACAGTATGTCGTCAGTAAAAAAGTGGCTAAACTATCCACGCTGCCCTCGAAGGCAAAGATGTAATCGTAGAGTACTCGCAAAGAATTAAAGACAGTATAAGGTCCAGAGCAATGTCCATGAACAAGTATCGCTACAAGATGGGGTACAATCAATACGTGATGCACGAGTCGTCGTCCGTGTATAGTCTATCAATGGTCCATGCGTGAGGAAATAAAGTCATGTCAGAGTCGTCAAGGAAGCCGTTCATCAGGCCGTCGTGGTAGTGTTCTGACATACACCGCACCCAGTGACCTTGATCCCCGTGCCTTGCACAGAGCATTGCCCGAGCGGCGCAGGAGCACACGAAATGCTGCCACCGAGCCCCGTGTTCCCGTTGAGCGCTAGCACCTGCAATGTGCTCGGGAACGTAGGCACGATGCCGGTGAGGTTGTTAGAACCAAGTAACAGCTGGGCAAGACCTTTAAAGGATGGCAGTGCGTTCGGTATGGAACCTGTGAGTGAGGTAGACGTCAGGTCAAGAGTGTGCAAGGACGCGGCAAGCGACGAAGATGCTGCAATCATCGCAAGCGGTGACGGTGATAATACTTGGGAGTTAACAAGCCTATATGAAAGCGCGTCAAAAGGATATTTGATAAAGACAATCAGTCTCACTCACAGATTCTGCAGTCCCGTGAGACTGCTTAGACTACTTGGAAGTGCAGTACCCATCTGCGAGTTGCGAACCAGCGCAAGGGTAGAAAGGCGCGTGAGGCCAGGTGACGCGAACAGCGCGTCTGGTAGCGGTTTGATAGAAGTAGCTTCGAGGTGAAGAGTCGTCAGAGACGTCAAGTTAGTGAATGAACTTGGGAGAGAACCGGCTACATAAGCAAAATTCTTAGAGTGCAACACTTCGGTGGCCAACAACATCTTACCAGGTATCTCGATCCCTCCAATAACTTGCAGGGTCTGCAGCGTGGTCAGACTGCCAATCTCGTTCGGCAACGTAGCTGGGACCCCGGGGTAGGTGAGTTGCCTAAACAGCCGTAATGAGTGAGGTCCCTTGCACTGCCGACGTCGCTTACAATAATGCAACCTGTCCCAAAGCATTGCAGCTGACACCCGTCCAAGTGCAGAAATCGACATTTTGAGCCCAACTACCATTTCCAAGCATTGCTTGCCCTTGCACGTCTGCGGTCTCGTAGATAGCGCGGAGACTACAGAACTGAATAGCATTATCGATCGTCTGAGTACTCTGATAATTTGCAGAATTGGACATATAAGACGAAGGCACAGCCTGGAAAACCGAAAGACATGTCGAACATGGATAACTGCTGGGTGAAAAAGGCGCATTAAGGGTATATTGAGAAAGACATTGCTGAGCATCCGCAGAAAGTGCGTTGGCAGTCGAAGTCGTTTGACTCGTAGACGGTGACGTAGAAAGCGAGAGGACGCGGATGTTCAAAAAGACGGCATTTCCGATCAAGAGAAGAAGGACGATGATGAGCAAGATGAGGAGGCACCGCGACCGGCGCTGTTGTTTCCTCACGCGCGCTTCGTGTTTGGGGTCGTGTAGCTGACACAGACAGCGGCGTTTCTCAATGTGAAGCGGTGGCCATTGGGACAGCTGTTGATCCTGTACGGGTAGGTCCGAACCACCGGTGTTGAGCGTCCGAAGGTCGAAAAAGAGCTTGGTGAACCTGTCTCGCAGACCGGAAGATGTCCGCGATGTGCCAGCCTCGACGTCCTTTGGTGGAAGAGCAGACTTTGGACCCTTGGAATACTTCAAACTGCTTCGACCGGACAAGAAACGCGACGAAGGTGCTATCGTCGATGTCGGCGAGAACTTGGAGGTTTCGACTGGGGGGTCGAGGCGAGGTGGGGGAAGATGAATGGAAAGATGCTCACGAAATTTCGAGCTCATCGTCAAGGGAAGCGAGGGCGTCGCGTCAGAGAAGGAGGAAGAAAACGAGCGGTCGTGATAGTCAAGTTATAGAAGAGGAAGAGGTCCATGCATGCGACCCAGAACAATGGCCATTCATTCACACAATAGGCAACTCCAGATATGGTAATCAACCGATCCTATCGGTTTAATCGGCGCTCGAAATTCAAGACCGAGCTTGTTCTCAATTAGGCAACTAGGTAAAATAGTCAGGCACACGGCGTCTCGCGCTATGCTCGCGGATCTCCCTGTTTGCATCGCCTCTTCGATGTCGTCAGAAATGAGTCGACGATTAGAGCGCGTCATGCTACAAGTGAGGCATCTACACCGCAGTTATGTGTTTGGTCTTTGAAATATTGTTGGTCTCTATTTTGTTCCAATCAAAGCTACTGTCCTGTGAATTGAAGTGATTTGGTCTATCGATAGGCAAATCACTGGGATATCCGTCCTTATGAGTGATGACTCTGATCAAGACTCGTTCAATACCTGGGTCCTATTTTCCGATATGTGTCCCCTGCTTCAAGGACCTTGAACTCTTTCTCCCCCGTCTCGCACTATTTTCCTGAGCGTAGGTATTCCACGAATCACAGTGAAAAGTTCAAGCTATGCCTTGTACGAGATTGATAGGTCACATGTTGATGACCCCGACAGCCTAGGTCCTGTCGGAATTGGCAAGCGCACGCACAGCCATGATCACGACCCGCGCTGTCAATGACCGGTGCCTGCATGGGCCAACGCGCCACATTGCCCGCGTACCTACAACTCGTGTGGACTGCCTATTCATCCGTGATAGCCCTTACTCGTGACCCTTTACCCCTCGTCGGGCACAGTAGTCAATTTTCGTATATAGTTTGTACTGTTCACCTTGGAATGCCTCAGTCCGTTGTACCGGACGCGACTGAGGTGAGCTTTCTCATACCGTAGTTGTTACCTACTCGAGCTGACCGTATGTAGTTTGCTGTCCCTCGATAGGTAAATACCCAATACAGTCCGTTGTACCGCACGCAACTGAGTTAGCTGTCTCTCGATAGCCGCGTGCCATCTCTAGTGCATATTTCTACAGGTCCATGTCAAAAATATTGTGGAGATTGCACCACGTCACCATCCACATCTATTCTGCCATATCAGAAGAGGGGGAAGAGAAGGATAATTAACTATACAGTATTATATAGGTGAAAGTGAATTGGACAATAGATTATAGCTGTCATATAATGGATTATAATCCCACTATAGTCCATTATCATATATAATTCACCTATATAATGCATTGCCTGTATTTCACACATTTTCTGATGTGCCAAGCTGATCGCAAGTACTTCCTCTGTTCGTGCAGCATTGTGAGTATTTTGACCCCTCTCATTCACAGCTACAAATGAGCTTAGATATAGCCCCAGACTGACTCTTGACATAGGCGTGAATGTATCACCATTGGTTTGCCTACATGCATGCCATTTTGCCTTCATATGTTGCGTTTCGTCACTGACACATTGCATTTTGCCACCCACTCGTTGTATTTTGCTGGCAACGAGTCTCATTTCCGCCAACAGGTTCGAATTCACCATCTATACAATGTGTTTCGCATCCATGCCTGTCCCGTTCTGCCTTCAAGTCAATGCCAATATGCATCACATTTCGTTCCTAACACATCCGATACGCGTACTGTTTCATTCCCGCATCCCCATCTGTTCCCTTTCCACCAACGCATCCTGCTTCGGCCTAACGTATCGCATTCGACCGCTATGCATTCCGATTTTCCTCAACTTTGTTTCGTTTTGCCCCTAATGTCGCCAGTTGGGCTTCAACGTGTCCCCTTTCCTGAAGATATCTCGTTTCGCGTCAGTAGAGCCGCTGCGAAAGTGCTACTCCATGACCCAACTAGATCAGTAAGTCTAAAGCGATGTCGCAATTAACTCTTCGTCAACCTATTCCTGCGCCAAAGCCATTTATAGCACTTGTTTTCCGCTAACTTTCAAGGTGTCAAGCAAATTATCAGAATCAGTAAATTATCGAGTATCGCATGAATTATGTACAAAAATTCATCTCAGGGTGCATATACATCATAATGACGAAACACAACGGAGAAAAAAAAGACCAAAGACCCATATGTTTGTGACTATGTTTTTGCATTAGTTTCGCTCCGTTTTCTACTCTCCATCATGTGCCATAGTAGTACCTAAAGGAATGGATATAAATACATTTTTCTCGGCACAGAACAGAAACGGACCATAACACTTCAGCGATGCGATATGCACCGCTAATGCTCCACGTCGCGTGTATGACTTGCCACAGTTGGAACACCTGAATCGGACACCCAGATGGATAGACTGGATATGCCTTTGGATATTCTTCCACCGCAAGGTATCGAAACATCCCGTCCACGGGCATTGGACAACCTGTCCCTTCGGGTAACTATGACCGTGCTCACGAAGATGCAAACCGATGGATCTGGCTGAACCATCCAGTGGCAAAGTGCAATGTAATCCTCCGGCGAGTCCGCAAGAGGGCACAGGCGCAGAAGAGTCTGCTGTAGCTACTGCAGATATGTCCTGAGAGGCGTTGAATTCAAGAGAGAATTCATGCACGTTGCCTGACGAAGGGGTCAACAGGACATCGTCAGAAAATCCTGGTTCTTACTGGCAGTTGCGTTGGGCCCTCTGACGTGTGGGGGAATGTACCAATCAATACCAAACTCTGTGGTGGGTATGACTGCAAAGCTCTGCGAGGGATCTGCATGTTTCATGGTGCTGGGAAAGGCGAGTGGGAGGACAGGGATATCTGCCTCTGGAATGAAATTTATGTTGAAAGGCGTATGAAGGGTAGGAGGTTCGTGCATGTCAGCTGGGGTTGAATGCTTTGCGTTCACCCCTTTCTTTTATATGCGTCCGAGGCGCCTTATACTAGTGATGCCGCCAGTAAAGCTAAATAGGGAACAGATCACCCACCTGTGGTCATCGAAATATTCAACAGACAGAATAACACGTAAATCCCAGATCTGTAGACATAACAAATATCAACGTCTGAGAGATGCTGCGGGAACTTGCTGTAAAGCTCCATTGTTGTCTTGACCAATAACGCTGTCGACCTTGGTCAGGGTCAATCCAATCCGCGGAGTAGTCAAGTTCGTAACCAGGGCCACCTTGCGTATAATTAATTTTAGAGTACATTGATTCCGCGGCATGAGCAGATGGAAAAGACTCCGAGACGTGTATAAAGCCTCCGTCCGTCCAGAGGTCCACGGGAGAAATGACAGACTCGGATCTGTGAATCCGAGTCATTTCACACAAACACTCCGCAGAGGGCTCCTTTGATCGATCAAATGCACTGCATTTCCAAGCCCCAGTCGACGAATCGATCTATCTCGGAGTATCAGCCCAACCCAAAAAAATGAATAATGGTAGAGGGTAAATCACTTGCAACAACTACATTCGAGAGATGATTGGCAATCCATGGCTATGAGCTTCAGCTTGAGGTGGGCCGAGGAAGACATACTCATGGCAATCGTCAGGTCTTCAACTGGCAACACCGGCTTGAAGCGACCCTGGGCGGCAGAGCATGGGCCGTAAGACACGGTCGACGGCCAATGTTATGATCATTTAGTAAGGCCGTGAGATCAATGCATGAATGGAAGGGAGCCAAAGAACGCCAACATGGTGAAGCAGACGACGCCGGTACGGATGAGGAGCTGAAGTGTCGTACCATGACAACTCTAAATACAAATGACGATCTCGTACTTGCATCCAGGGAAGGCAGGGCAAGACTAGTGAAACCATCCGTAGCTTTGGCCTCCGGACCATTGCGCCACCATCCATCTTTTCGTAAGCAACGGCAAGGAACACGGTAGGCACGCCCTTTGCATCAGCAGCCCTGTTGTGAGCGAACAACTCGACGGCGGCATACCTATGATACCCTTAGTAACACGGTGAAGCTCTCCGGACGACTCCGCGAAGTGGGCAATTTTCATGCGTTCGTCGATAAGGCTGGATGGTTTAATTTAATAAGAGCATAATATTAGTCGCTGGCGGGTACGGGCAGGACCACTGAGAACAGCACGTTCTGCGGGATTTTTGTGCACTTGACTTTCAGAGTCTTGATAACCATATAACCAATACGCTCATGTACATAGCCTGAGGGTCACGTCGCTTTGGATCACTTCGACTCTCGAATGCATAGTGGTAGCCGTCCAAGGAATTCACAAGAAAATGAATACAACGGATCCCATGTCTGCGAATGTGAACAGTCAATAGTCTAAAAGCACTCTGAAGATACATTACTTGCTGTGTGGCTCTCGTTTGCCAATGGTCCTGGTAGTAAAGCTTGGCCCGGTTTGCCTTGCAAGCCGTTCCAAAAAAATTCCAAGCAGGGCCTGGTTTCCATGACTTGACGTGACTCAAGCTCAGGCCTCAGGGTTGCTGGATGGCAATGATGCAATTACTAAAGCTGAGATGCGGTAGTGTCCGTCACGGTGAGAGAAGTCGCAATTGGCGCTCTGTTGGTGGCGCGCACGGTCAGCGCTTAGCTTCAGCCTGAGCATCGGCGCCTGATACGGGTCAGATAGGTGTCCGACCCTACTTCACAGGGTCGATTCGTCAACTCCATGCCATCGCACCATGGTCACCTCTGCCATCAATTTTGCCTCTGAGATGCTTCTAGATCGCTACCAGCGTTACCCATACGACCACTTCGTCGTCCGGCTCTTCTCGAGCCCTCTCAGGTAATCTCCGTTGATACGTCTATATTGTGGACGGTTGGTCTAACCTCATAGCTCATGTCTCTATTTCACACTCCCCTGGTCTTGATGTTCCAGGATTCGGTCATCGTGAGCTAACCTGGTTGTTTGCAGGGCTCCAGTAAGTCGCTTGGTTCCGAGTTAGCAATACATTCTGTGCTCTGATAGGTGTTGTTCGCAGTTAGCACCTCCTGCGTGAGTTGTCGCGTCTCGCAACTTGCATCGTTCATTGCGCTATCGCTGCAGCTCGTCCATCATTCATACTACTTGCTGGAGCCTCTGGCATTTGACATCGTCGGCTGAGTCTCTCATTGATCTCACGACTCGGTTCATGGCCTCATGGGGCCCCCAACTCGACTGTCCTCTCCACCCCTGCCATTCAACATGCTAGTCACGGCCCGTTATACCACCTCCATGGTACTCCAGCATGCACTTGCACTCTCCAGAGTATGTCCGTCATACCTCTCAACTTAATCCGTGGACTGGGTCTGTTACAGGGCTGACCCCACGCCAGGATCGGGCTAGAACAACACGGAGCTTGGACTCAACTCGAGATAGCCCCCATCAGCAATCGTACGGTAGTATCGTTGTAATCGATCATTGCCATAGTGATTTTATCTGGCAATCATCCTTATATGATCTCGTACATGCCATGTGACATTTGTGTTACCTATGTTCTTTGCATATACAACCTCGAACCGATCTCGAGGTGACTGGCCGCACAGAACCTACCTACCTCAGTTCGTACCTTGGGGTAACCTTGACATCACCCTTTGGCAACTGTACTGCGGTGATCTTACGCCCAGGGACTACGTTCATATGTCACAGTACTTCTCGTTGAAATCCAGCGCTAAGCCCGCGCATCTTGTCTAATTGGAGCGAAGAATACAGCTTTGTAGAGACACAAGTGGCGAGCGTGAACTATCCCGAGGCCAGGGATTCCACAGCCGAATTTCTGATGACAATGCTACCCGTTTATTGGAACATCAGAAACGCTGCCATACCGTATACGTATCTTGGGGTGTGGACCCGGCGAGTGGTTGAATGCTACATGGAATCCGTACACTATCCGTACACTGCTAGCGCACGGGTAGTCTTGCTCCAAGTCATGACACGGCCACTGCAATCATCTCCTCACTACCAGACCCCTTTTATGCCGCCGTCTCCGCTTCTTCTTTGGCGCGCCGTCCTCCGCATTACTCTCGACCCCACCTGGTAGAGGTGCACGGGAATGCGGACCAACATCAGGTTCACATTTCCGCTTTTGTGACTTGCTTGCGACCTCAGGCAGGACACCTGTGTTATTCTCGTCCTCCCTCTCATCGACGTCTTTTTCACCTAGCTTTGCTTTTAACTTTGCGCGCTCTTTCTTACCCTTCCGTTTCTTCTTCTCTTCTTGCGCTTCAGTGGCTCTGGCTTTTGCATCCAGTGACCAAGGACTCTCATGCTGTGAGCCCACACGGGAGTGCAAATTTTCGCGGAACTCCTTCAAACGCTGGATTCGCTCTGGATCCCAGTTCTTTTTTGGCTTACCACCTAGAACAAGAACGTTGAACAGATCCCCGGATGAACATTACCAATCAACCCAACCTTTGTCCACACGATAGGGTGCCATCTTCTTTAGTCCGACATAAGAGTTGAGCTCTGCGTCCGTCGCAAGAAGAATTTCTGTCGGCGCAAGGCCATAACTTTCGGGAGCCACAGAGGTATAATGAAAACGTGTGGGCATGTGGGAGGTCTGCAAGGTTGGCGTATAAACTCGATTCCGCCAGGAAGTTGCGCAGGACTCACTATACTGCTAAACCCGAGTCTGTTCACCACTCCGTCCATGTACGCATCCACCTTGCGTTTTCGTTCTTCTTCGGTACCTCTCCATTCTTCGTCATCTTCGTCCCAATCTGGCCCTGCATCCAAGTCCGCGTCCATCTCGTCCACATCCACTCCAATATCCTTGTCCTGACTCGCCTTCTTGTCTTTCTTCTTCTGCTTCTTCAGTTCCGCTTTCGATCTGGTGTTCATAGGTGGGATAATGTCATCAGTGTTAATATCGTCATCCCATGTTGGTTTTTCTGCATCGCCATCGTCAACTATACGTACATCAGTCGGGTTGCTGTCGCTGACGATAGTTGGTTTTACCGATATCACCACCACCATACAGTACTGCCATCTGAACATCGTGCTTCGATGAGTCCCAATCGGCGTCAAGATCGAGGTGGGCGAGGGCTGTACGGGGTTAGGATTAGTGGTGAGAATGTAAACGGAGACAAGGATAGAATGTATCCATGAAGTTATGAAGCCATTTACCTTCATCACCAATACCAGTCAGTCCACCTTCCGAACCAACCATTTCGAGCTTTCTCCGCAGTTCGTTAGCTTTGAGTGTTCTCAAACGGGTTAGCTCCTCTTTCCGTTGTTGCCTTTTCGATCTCTTTTTGTTGGAGGCATCCTCTTCGACCAACAAAGGATCGTCGATTTGGTCTCCCTCAGCAACTGCAGTCTCTATCAATGTACGCTCCTTTCTGATCTCTTCCCTTCGCGTTTCGAGTAAAGCCTGTTTCTCCACTTCGTGTCGTTGTCTCTTCCGAGTACGGGCGTCCTTCCGGGTAGTAGCCTCTCGCCGAGCGGACAGGGTCTTCCGAGGAAAGGAAGTAATAAGCGAGCCACCTCTATACCATCGTCGTAAGTGGGTATGTCAAGGTTGCATTGTAGCCTTATTAGACTCGTCGAAGAACGTTATATGCAGAGCAAGAATACTTACGGTTCCTCGAATCTAAAGTTGTACGATGTCTCGAACGCGTCCGCGAGGTCTTCGAACGAGTCGTCATCGGAGAGTGTCACGCCTTGGGCGTCTCTTTCGTCCTCATCGGTATTCTTGTCTACGTCCGAGCCAGCTTGGGATTTGGCTGCCTTCCGTTTGAGCTGTTTCGACGAAGACTCGACAATTTCGTTGTACGTAGGTACACGCCGGCTTGAACGGTCTATCCAACCCCGGTTGAAGATATAACTACACGAAACATCAGTCGTTGCCGCATCCCATGCCCAGCCAATCTTGACGGCGATGTAAGGGAACAGTGAAAAAGACGTACTTTATCAGAAATTCTTGATCAGCTTCTTCCTTGGACTTCTCGTCGTGCTTCTTCATAACCTTCTTGCTTTGTACTTCGTCCTTTTCCTTTTCCCGCCCCTTCTTACCTTTTTCCTTTTTACCTTCGGATCCCCTTTCGCCATCTTTTAAAGTCTCGACACCTTCGGACGCGCCCACCACTTCGTTTGTATCTACCCCGACGAAGTTGTGAAGGTCCTCGCCGACTTCCCGTTCCAAGAATGCTTTGTACTCTTCTTCTTCTAACTCGATCTCGTCCCGCGTGCGCGAGCGCAGGATAAGTAGATCATCATCGTCTCCTAATATCCGTGATCACACAAACCAAAGCGCTTTAAGTCAATCCATGACTACGCTCACATCTACAGATAGAATACCTTGAGCATCAGAATCGATGACACCATGAAATGCAGCACGTGTTTCGGAGCGAAGGAGCGTTTGTTCCTCGGTGTGTGTCAAGGGCCGTGGACTCGGTGAACGTGAGTGCGAATCGGTGTCTGCGAGTACGGACGCCAGCGCGGCTTCCCGGATCGTCAGTGGTCTTGACTAGTTTCAAACGTACATGTCAGTACGGGGAGTCGAATCCAAATCGCACACCTTTTCTTTCATCTTGGGTTTCGTAATCGGAGCCTTGTCCTGCGATCGAGTATGCTCCTCTGAATAAACGAATGAATTCAGAGACGTGCCCCGTACCCCTCAGAAGCCAAACACACCTTCAAACACCTGCCTTTCACCTTCGTAGATAGCCGGATCTTTCTTCTTTATCCGCGCCAGCGTACGAAGAATGGCAGCATCCACGGCCGGCGTAAGTTCTTCTCCCTCTGAATCTTCTTTCGTGCCTTCAGAATCCTCAGAATCGGCATTGGAAGAGCCCGACTCTGAGTAGTCGGACCCATACTTCTCCTTCACTACGGCACACAAAGATACGCGTCACCTCGATCTGAGGAGTCACTGAAACCAGGAAATAGATGCGACGCACGCTTTGCGAGTTCCTCCCTTTCCTTCTTGTATTCAAAGGCTTTTGCAAAGTGTTCATTGATAGTGAAGGTATGCAGGTCGTCCGTTTCTGAGTCTGAATACGAAAGCATAATGGATGTTCTGACGCAAGCGCGTCAGCGAGAACAGACTTAAAAGCGTATCTGTGTGAACACTTTGAAGCAACTGAAGAACGATATGCTAGTGCGTCGGGCGGTTGTTTGTAGTCGTTACGATCACAAGCCTTTGCCAAGTTTGGAAGATTAGAAATTTTTGTAGTGAGAATCAGTCACTTCTCAAAGCCACTGATTTACATTAGCGTATCATTTACATGAGCACAAGATCACATTTAAAATATATTCAGACGATGCTATGTTGAACAGGATTGTTCCGTGCCGCTCTCGTCGAAGTACAGGTATCGGTTCGACAATTACCAGTTGACCGCCGACCGAAATCACACCCTGACACGTGTGCCATGGTTAATGCAGAGTCTGGATCTGAATTCCTGGTGGCATTGCTGCCCATAAGCAGGCGAAGCTGCGACCTTAAACGTATGTCAGTGTGCGAAGGGGGTAATTCGGGCTGTTGACTAGTCTGGTGAGTCATTGATCATCAATGAGCGGCTTCAAAGATGTCAGAGTTCCACAACTTCATGTCACAATCGTAATTATCTGTGGGTCGTAGCTTGTTCTGTGTGGAAACCCGGATAGTTTCGAGGAACAAAGATTCGGCGCGTTAAGTTTGTTCACATATATGGTTCGTCCACCTGATGGTATCAATGACTGTCTTCCTATAGACGATCAGAAGCGATATATTCTTTCGGATGTGTTGGTCTCTAGGAAAGTCCATTAGGTTTGAATTTGGGTTTATCCTAATCTTCCTGCAGGTGTTGTCAGGAAAGCAGCCATGGTCAGAAGTCCGGGAAGACGCAGCAGTGGTTCTACGATTAGCAAAGGGCCACAAACCATGCCGGCCGACTTCTCGACCAGTAGATGACCTGCACTGGAATTTGATCGAACACTGCTGGGCATCAACTCAGGGGCGACCTTCCCCGGAGGCGATCATCGCCTCAATCCAACGGTTCTTGAGCTACTGTCCACCATTCCAGCCTCTCCGCGACATCATGGTCACATCAGACGACCAATTATTGCCCGCGTTCTCTGCAGATGGCTCATATCCTGAGGGAGATCATGACAACGGTGAGAACAGGTGCAGCAACACTTCCGTGTATCTAATCTACCCATACTGATGTGTCGGAATCACCCCCCAGGACTGCTTTGCTTGCCAACTCGTTGGTCAGATTGCGTCCGAGCGACGACTATAGCGAAATGGACTTTGGACTAGGGATGGCAGAGTCATACACGGAGAATCCCTACAAGAGGCGGCGTTTGTAGTGAGCTAATTCCTCGCCTTATTCATTTGATGGGGATAACCATCATTCATTATGCCCTTACCGGCTCGGTGTACATCAGATTGACTGCCTTGGTCGTACTTACACCAGTGGACGACGACGCTGTATATATGTTACTTGTGGTTGATTTTCAAACATTCTCAGAGTCAAATCACAGGAGTTAGCCCTGAGAAGTAATCACTTGGGACATGTACACCTTCAAGCATGCGAGTTACGGGTCTGAGGATGTTCTACTTACACACGACTGTGCCAACCATTCAGAAGGATCGGAGTACGGTAACAGGAGCGCGTTCACACCATTTGTGACGAATAGAGCCAATGCAATCAGCAGCATCAGGCAGCATTGTTTAGGCATACTAGCATCTGAGCAGTGAGGGGGTGGCTTGGAGATCGAGCAGTGCTACTTGTGCAGGATCCCAAGCTTCTACCAAGTCTCCTCTCTCCGGGGCTGATCGGTGTTGATTCGCCCGGGCGTAAGTCTTATCGCACGGAACTTGTATATCCACAAAAGTAGTTTTGTTCCGCGAATGAAATCCGCGTTGAGCAGTGGGCCTAAACCCATCCCAGGCTTGGCCCAGGGTTAATTTGTCACTCCGACCGTTGTTGACTCCTTGTGTACAACTTCACTTGGCTTGGCCGACCACCTGACAGTCAGCTGTCTCACGTAAATCGATACACGCGCTCTTGGCTCCCCGGCAACAGTAGTAGACGGATCAAGTCCATGTCTTCTCCCAAGACTTTGCAGGAAGCAGAGGTTGGTCAGTCGTACCGCCCCAACGAACGAATTTCGTTGATCCTCCCCTCCCAAAGTCCATCTACGATCGCGCTACCAAATTAGAGTTTGCTGCTGACTTTTCGTCCGCATTTCGCCTCTATCTCGAGGCGACAGACGCGTTCCTCCGTCTTTCACGTTCCACTGCAGCCACCCCGGCATTCCAGGCACAGTGCAAGGCAAACGCGACAAAGGCCATCCAACGGGCCGAAAAGATTAAAAAAGCCAGCAAGGCACCCGGCGCTCAATTTGGGGTGGTCCCAGCACCTGTAAACCCCTTCGCGGGGGGTGAATACCTGAGCTATCAGACATGCAGTCACTCATCATGGCGCAGATCATCAAGCCTATGTGCTTCGAAAGTCGTCGACAGTCAACGGCATTCGTTATCCTCTCTGGAGCGAGCCTGTCCCCCTGCCAACCAATCCAGGAACACACTACTCGTACGTACATCTTGTTCTTGGCAGATGCCCTGCATCTCAGTCATTCTTCGGATGCTAGCGATCCGAATGGCCAGCCAAGCATCCCTCCGTCAAAGACCGCCAGCGCCAGCGCCATCACGTGGAAAAGATTGCCCCGCGATCTTCTCATCCCCCAAGACCCCTCTTCGACCTTGACACCCACTGATATAGATCAAAACATCATCAATGATTGTTCGCTTTGTGCTTCAGTAGCTGTATGCATTCAGCACAACCAGAGATTCAACTCAAAGGTAACATTCCTCTTCCACTTTGCTCGAGGCTATGTGACATCCTCAGCCCCCTGCTCCGATCGTGTTCGCTATCTGTACTGATTCTGCTTCTCTACGATTCTGCTTTCAAAGTTGCTGTCTTCATCATTATTCTCCGGACATCAGCCAGGCAGGTATGATATCAAAGGATATCTGAATGGTGATTACAGACGGGTACGCGGACCGCCTCTAGATCATCGGAGTATGGTGGTGACGATATGTTTGATTCTATTATGGCACGTTACAGATATGTAAGTGTTACTTAAATTGCAGCTGTATTAGGTTTTTGATGAATCTATCTCTTGCGTCGCTTTCACTGCACTTGGCCTTTTGGGGCATTCGATCGTTTGCCCTTCCAATACTGTTCCATATCAAATTGTCTATCTTATGGTCGATGCTAGAAGCTATCGACGATTTACTTCCTTTTGACGAGTCCGGGCGACCCGTAGGAATTTCTTCTGGACCTGGAGCAGTTGCATGGCCGGCCTTGATCGAGAAAGCCGTATGTTATCAGATGCAAGTACGACACACTGCGAAACTGATATTATTGCTCTAGTATATGAAGTTAATTGGGGGTTATGATTTTCCAGGATCGTACGTGACGCACAGCTTTTCTTATTTCGTTTGCTGTTGATCTTTCGTACAACGTTCATGTCTTCGATGACAGTAATTCGTCTATTGATCTACGGTGCGTGTGTGACTGGTTCATTGCCGCTTACGTTGTGCAGAATCTAACGCCGTGCGGTCTAGGGTGTTGAGTGGGTGGATGCCTGAACATATTGAACTAAAAAGGTGCGCCTCCTGATCCTCCATGGTTTTCAGGCGAATTTACTTGGTGGGCGATGGTTTATCTATCCCTGAGCTTGTTTCCATCTTTGCTCTCGCGTTCGTATCTGTGGTATTGATGTCGGACCTCTAGCACTTCGTTTGAAAAGGAGAAAACATGGGAAAGAATAACAAACGGCTTTCGGAAAGGTAAGCTCGCAACAATTCTGTTCGTGGAGAATTTTCCTTGACCCCTGTCTCTAACATAGGCCACTGCGTGCTCACTGTAGGCACGGATGCTAAGACGATGCTGAAAGTAGGAGGGTTGAAACTGTTGCCTTCGCACGCTTATGCCGTCGTCGGTGAGTTAAGCATAGCTGCCACTGAGCTAGCTTTATTGTGTCTCCACGATTATATGCTTACAGTGGGTCCTCAGATCTTAAAGAAACGAGGGACAGACGATGGTTAACGTTGATAGATTCGAGGGTGCCGGCGACCGACAGACCTGCTAATCTTAGGGACAGCTCCAGTTCGAGCAGATCACGTGAGTGTTCGTGATGTACATCCACGATACATGAATGGGTTATCTCTGGTTAGGCATGCTCGATGTGCAATGGGACGATATATGTGCGGGGTTTGAAGGTATATATGCGTCTTGGAACCCGTCGCTCCTCCCGAATGGTGCTGTCCTTCACGAGTCAGTTCTTTTATTAACAATCCACCAGCTACTATGAACGGAGTAGTGATCACTATTGTGACACAGGGTATGGAAACTGGCGAACATAGACGACAAGATGCAACGTGAGTGCCTTCTTGTACCTTGGGTCCGTTTAGCTGTAGAAACATCGTCGTCCTACAGCGTCCATACGCCACCTAGGGCTACTGTATGAGTATCATAATTCCCCGGATGGGGTTGGTGATCCCCTAGATATGAGCAAAGACATCTGGGTCCTTTTGACGAGACATCTCTTCCACACCCGCAGAGAAGCTGAGTACATTTCGTTGACCGTACATCATGAAGACGAGGAAGATTGGAGAGACATATGGCTGAAAACCGGGGGTACGGAAGTGCAGGTAAACTAGTTCTGGACTTCATGTGAGATCGTAAACATGATCGATTCTTCCATAGGGCACATATACTACTTCACCGCATGTGTTGGTGAGGACGAAGGCTGCCAATAAGTTTCCGACCTTGCCACATACCCCTAGGTCGGTTTCACCGACATCTACCAAGGTCCCGGGCACTCTCTCGATCCTTGTCAGCTATGATGGTCCGTTCGACGAGGTCTCTTTTACCGTGGACGTGTTTTGCGGTGCAGATGTCAACGCACGGTGGGACGAAGATGCGGGGGTAGGGGTTTCGGCCGGTGCGGGAGGCGGTGAATTCAGCGTTAAGGTGCATCTCAACCTTGCTGAGACGTTTCGCTCGTGTCAACTTGTTTGACAGGTTGACGGCATGCTCACCACCAAGAATGCGGGTGGGAATCATACGCATCCAACGTACATGCTTAACCCACAATGGCACCTTCGTATCTATGACGATAGTGCTACTTCGAGTGGGAGAGGCGCAGTTGTGTCTCGTGGCCGACCGTTACCTCTAGGAGGGTCCGCGGGGGGTTCGAAGATAGGGAATGAGGGCAAGAAGGGCAAGAAGGGGCAAATGTCGGCCGTGGTTATGAGCGCGCGAGGTCCCAGAGAACTGCCGTTGAATGTAACCGTTGTCTGGTCTTCCGGTGAGCGGATTGTCGAGTACGTACCGTCATCTTTACTTTGCGTTCTATATAGCTGCTTACGCTGGACCGTAGGTTAGCGGAAAAGGAAGTGGCGACTTCCTCTGGGGCATACACGTATGGTCGCGCGAGAGCAGCAGCGGACATTGCGCGTAAGTCCTGATGTTTTCATTCTATAATGCCGAGTCTGATTAGTGCTGCGAAGCGGGTGACTATACCGTGATCCTTTCCGCGTTCGAGCCTCAAATACATCTTGGGTCATTCACACTCAGCGTTGAAAGTACGCGCCGGTTCGACCTCACACCAATCCCGCAGGAAGGGGCGGGGATGTATGCGAGGATTTCCAAGGGAGAATGGTAAGTGTTAACAGCGTCCATCGGTGACCTGGACAACTCTGACGCTCAATAAAGGGACGAACACACTGCCGTTGGAGGACCAAGTCATGGACGGTATCATTCGAATCCGATTTACGAGGTCCAGCTCCCGTCCAGTGCACAGCTCAGGTGTGTTGGTTACTTCCTCTAGTTACTTGCCCCGATGGCCCACGACTGATCCACCCACTCGGCCTAGCGCTCGCCTACACCTCACTTCGGTTGCACATACTGCAGCGCTCAATCTCTCCCTATTTCCTGCATCGTCCGCTTTATCCCAGACGCCCGCTCTGGACCGGCCTCTGGCTTCTTCCGGCCCGTATAGCGACGCCTTGTCTGGGGTCTGCATCCCCACTCGCATGCTGAGCCCGGGGAGGTATTGGCTCGTTCCATCGACGTTTGCCGCTGGGGTATGCGCTTCGTTCCGATTGGTAGTTTATTGCTCCGACGCGGGCGGCGCCGTTTCCAAATGGGACCACAGCCCCGCGTAGGCACCCTATTAGTTTCTTGTGCATTTGTAATAGCGCCACTGTATTGCATCGTTTCTTGGGAATCGTGTACGATTCGGGACGCACGTCGATGATCGTCTCGTTCCTCCAAGCTTAGCATCTCGTCTATCTTGGCATGCCCAGCGCCGAAACATCGGAGAAGGGCGAGAAAAGGAAATCGCAGACTCGTTTGAGCGTTGTGCGAGATGAGTTCGCCTGTGAGCAGCATTGGCGGGGGGTGCACGAGTCAGGCAGCTGCTAGCGAGTGAGCGTTTGTCTGGTCCATGCGTCAGAGTCACTTTAGTGGTCTTTGATGGACATCTGTACGCAATCTATCCACTTGCAATATCCAGCGTCATTGAATCGAAGTATACGATGGAGTACAGTATACTGTACTCGCATTCTACCAGTGACCAGAAATGTTACGACTGCTGATGCAACTTTAAACTGCCTGACAAATCCCGGCCTTGTTAATTGATTCAAATATATACTGAGACGTTGAAGCTTGGAGTGAGTGTGCGCCTGAGCCGATGTCCCTTTCGATCGTTACATACCAAATTATAAGCAGTCGACAGCGATTCGAGGTCTGAACCTACGGTAACGCGGCGGGAACATCAATGTCCTCTTCCTGTCGAGCGGAAGCCATCCACCTCAGTATTGTGGACATCTTCGGGCGCGCTTCTGGATCCCGGTCCATCAGTCGTCTAGCCATATCCAGGAGCGTTGTGTGATCAGCCGACGACTGACAACGTTCACACAACTCTTCCAACATCCTGCCACAACTCCATAGATCGGCTAGCATCGGTTTGTACGATCCGTCACGAACTTCTGGAGCAATGTACTTCGCCGTCCCAACAACCCCGCTGTATGTGGCGTTCTGGACACGGACACGAATCGAAGCACTGAAGTCAATGATCGAAAGACGCCTGCCCTCTGCAGGAATGATGACATTCTGCGGTCTGAGGTCCATGTGAGCAACATTATGCTCTACTGCTTCGAAGAGCTGTAGGGCGATAGACCACAGATGAATGTTGGGATTATACAATGACGTCAGCCAACCACGAGCGACAGGCATGGACATCACGGTGCCTCCTTGAACATGCCAGAATTGGACACCGGAGATCGTGTGGTTTGATGGCGACCTGATTTCCGTGAGGTATTGTAGAATGCTGACCTCCATCTCTCGTTTCACGAATTTGACGTATCTGCGCTTGTCACCATCTTTGCTCACGAGCACGGCGAGTTGAGGATGCTATGGCGAGCGTTAGTCCGAATATCACTGAGGACAGTAAGAACTCGCACCCCCCACGGAATGAATTCGATCTCGTAGTTCATTTGGTCCACAATGTGTTGGATGTCCTCGGCCTCAAAAACACCTAGACCATCTTCATCTTGTGGTCCATGGGAACCCGTGGTCTCCTCTGGTATAGAGTACGTGCCAGTAGCGCCGACTGTCGCCTTTCGGTGTTTGGTAGAAAGTGACAGAACTTCA